>JADDOH010008560.1:0-163697 GCA_016648135.1 Agrypnia vestita | reverse complement strand
AACTAAATTAAACATTGTAATGCACACACGTTGAGTTAATTTAACACGACTATAGTTTCGAGAGGAGCAGTCCCTTTCATCATCAGGTGTAATTTCTATCTAACCAAAATACAGAAATTATGAAAAATTTTGAGTAGAGTAACGCCATTGCGGAGCAGTGGGGATAATTTTTTTTGTGGTCTTTAAGGGGAAGTGAATTATCTCATATTGTCACAAATTGCTAATATCATTAACAACCATCAGTGGAAAGCTTATAATTGGCATAAATGACTAATTTTTCACCTTATGTATGTTGAAAAACATAAAAAAATTAAACTTAAGGCGATCGTCCGGCCGAGTGAGCAAATTTTTCAATTTTTTTTCATATCTTCTAATTCATTTTTATCACATTTTTGTATGGAAATATCTCATTTAAAAATATATTATATATAAAATAACACAAACAAAATTATATAATTAACTAAGAAATTACTAAACCTTCGATATTTTAAAAAGTAGGAAAATTGTTCCACTTTGCGGGCCTTTTATGACTGAATATTATTAAAAAAAATACATCTCACGAGGCCATTCAGTCATAAAAGGCCAACAAATTGGAGCAATTTCATCATTTTTAAAACATAATAAGTTTGGCAATTTATTATTTAGTTATATAATTTATTTTGTGCTATTTTAACAAGACCCTATTTAAAATATATGAAACCTGATGACTAAATTTTAAAACGATATATTTCCGTACAAAAATGTGATTAAAAATGCAAGAGAATATATGAGAGAAAATTGTGAAATTTGCTCACTCTGCTGGGCGATCGCCTAAACTAACTCTGAAAACTTACTTAGCAAAATATAAAAATATTATTAAACTCACGTAGAGGCAACAAAATTAACGTTCTTCACACAATTTAGTGATCGCCTTAATGCTACTTCATTTTAAAAAAAAAAAACTTGTTCTTTTCTTGAAGTGTACACATTTTTTGGCCCCCTATGTACACATGTCTAAGGTTCTATGTTTATGTTCATGGACTTACGTAATCATCACTGGTGCGTAGTAATAAGATCAGCAAAGGTTAATACAATTTGATAGGGGCAAAAAATCCTCCCGTATGTACTACATATTTATAATATAATACAAATATTTTATATAATACACGTCTCATGTTTCAACATCAATAAACGCAAAATGAGTCCTTTAAAGCTATATGCTTTTTGATATCATTTATAATGTACTAACTAGGTATATTAATTTCATATTTCCTTACATTTCACGAAAATGCTCGAACAAAACTGTTACTTGCAAGAAACAAAAAGTTATAAAAGCTTCAAAAATTATTATTTCGTTGATGGATATTTCAAACATCCATAGCTCGTGGCAGTTTTGCCGGTCGATAGATAGAGAATAGAGATCGCATTGGTCGATAGAGGATCCCTATGTGGTGGTTGTTGAGGAAAGATTCCCACCCGACCGGGAGAATCCTTACGTGTTCGTATGTGTGAATCTAATTGTGTTTATGTTAAGATATATTATAGATGTCTCACAGAGAACACACGAAATTATATTTTTTATGGGAAAGTAGGTGGGAAAGTCTTTGGGTGTTCATAGGGCTTACGACCTATCGTACGGGTGGCTTAAGTAATCACTTTACACAGTATAACGTTCAACATTTCCACCCATGATAGTATAATACGTCTATAAAATTTTTGGAAGTTATATATATATATATTAATTTTTACAACCTGTTTCGTATATGTGTTGTTATAATCATTAGCGCGACCGACATCCAAACCTTTTTCACCCCCCTTAAATAACCATAAATGTCACTAATGAAATACCTATTTACTTCCTTTCTTTTAACTCGTGGCGTCTGCTTGTCTGACAAAAAAACTTTGGATCGATTTTTAACCTTTTTCCCGTGATCCAATCGAGCTGAAACTTTGCAAGTAGACTCGTGGCGACGATCAAGAAGATCTGTCAAATTTTTGTTAAAAAAATAAATAATTATAGTGTAATTTTGGATTTTTCAAATTTTTAATAATTTTTTTCATACAACTGAGTAAGTTGTATGGGGATTCCGACGCACATGGTAGACACGAAACCCGAAAATGAGAAAGGGAGTATTGCAAAAACTTGTTTTTTCTGATTGGAATTTTTTAGCAATATCCATTCCATACCCACTTGCCCGTAAAAAAATATAATTTCGTCTCTGTGAGACATCTACAATATATTTGATTAATGATGTCCCTGTGACAAAATCCAGTACTCTGTTTGTTAGTAAATGTTCCGCCAGTCAATGGTGACATTCTAAAAACGCGATGAAAATAAATATGAAATTAAAACACCCGATTAATATTTAAATATACACGGGCAACTTAATTTCGTGCTATTTAAGCAACTTAACTACCGCTTTGGCCCGCGGCGCGCCCACCAGTGCTGCCCGGTGGAGGTCGCCCGTATTACCAATGACGATTACCCCGCCCCAAATTTTGTTACCCTCTGTTATAACAAAGCCATTCACTAGGGGACAAATCGCGCAACATGCCGCGCGGCATGTCGCATCAACATCTACGCTCATGTTTCGGGGACAATGACGCGATCATTTGACGTGTACACACCGGGACTCACATATCACTTGTCGCGGAAATGTCGCCTGATGAGGTTATGATGATTAGTGCTGCGCATCTATTTATTCTAACGAGTTTATTGAAACGTAAGAGAAAAAGGTGGTGGGTGCGAAATTATTTACTGCAAAGAGAAAGAAGGATGGATATTCTATTCGATCTTCTTTTGTCAATTTTTGTCAATTTTTGTCAATTTTTGTCAACTTTTGTCAATTTCACTCGAATGACAATAACTGATTTTGAAAATTTATTACAAATAATCGGGACTTCCACAGCCAAGCAAGACACAATATTACGGAACGCTGTAGGCCCTTACATCAGACTTGCAATTACAGATCAATTAGAGCTCGATCAGTTGGATAACAATCTCGTTTCCCCACACTAATGTCATGTTGAGTTACAGCGCATGCGCATTTACTTGTAGACATACTACGTGGTACTGACGCGCGGCGCGATGTCCCCGTGAGCTCCCTCGGGTACCGTGCGCATGGCAACGTTGCTGCGGCACGTAGAAATGCCGCGCTATGTTATGCGCGACGTTGCAACGTCACTTAGACTTTATTCCGCGCGTGATGTTGAGGAACAATTTGTCCCCTAGTGAATACATGGCTTAAGATACAATATAAACGTCGAATACAATTATTGATTGAAAATGAAGGCAATCTATTATCATACCGTGCATTATAACCTACCTTCAACCACGCGTAAAATATAGGTACCAACTTTTTCCAAATACTTAAGTGTGTTCCTTTCCCACATAAACCCCTCCGTTACACAGGAGTGAGCTAGCCTAAAATAATCTCAACTCTCTCACTATAAATTAATAATGTGTGAGCGGTTACTAAATAGTAACTATCCACCTCACTAAAATTATGAAACACTCTAAACTTTTTATGACACGTACCTCTGATATATTTGTGATATTTCAATATTTGTGATAACCACACTGCTTAAACTTTTAGTTATGGTTGACGTCACATGTTTGGAATTGTAAAAATTTTAAAACTTATTCCATCAAAAGTTGCTATACGAGGAAGATGGTGAAGTATATTCTGTTTTATATCAGGGAGAAACCTTATACAACGGAGTATAAATACAAACAAACTTCGTACGGGAGTCGCATTCGTCAATTCGAATACTCGAGTACTCCATAATCGAATATTTAAAAAAATATTCGATTTCATTTTATGTAGTAAAATATTTTAAAAAATACAATACACGTTTAAAATTTACTAACTAGACTAGAACGGCTACTATTATTGATATTTTTAATATTTAAAGCATTAACTTTGTGGTCAGACATTTTAACAAAATGTTATTTATGTTAGTATATAACCACTAAAAATTACTATTTTGTATACCGGTTTCGAGACCTAACCCATCTCTTCGTCAGGATAACCACTATACTAGAATGTAAATATCACTACACACCACAACCATAGTTTTATTTACACACCAACACATTCACAAAATACTCTTCACATGCGTATTACTCTAATGGTTAACATGCATTAAATTTATTATCAAAAAGGATTTAGAATTTAAGTAGAGGAGACAGGGATTAACTTAATTTTTATACTGTTAATTTTAACTTTTATATTTAACTATATTCGTAAAGCCATAAAAAACAACATTCCTCTAATAAAAAATCAAATAAATTTCTCCTACAGTCCTCTGTTTGATTTAAAATTATCAGGTAAAATCCAAGATTTGTCAACACTCCCTACAGACCTCACCCCATCTCCTTCTCTCCTCTTCACAAATTCTTAATCCTTTTTGATAATAAAATTAGTGCATGTTGGCCTTTAGTAAGAGTAACACGTATGTGAAGAGTATTTTGTGAAGGTGTTGGTATGTAAATAATTCTATGGTTGTGGTGTGTAGTGTGGAGTAGCTTGTTGGTCTTGTGGTTAGGACTCTCGCCTCGTGATCCAAAGATCGCGGGTTCGAATCTCACTCCAGACCAGCAAGTTAGTCCTGTTTTCATAGCACAAGCGTTTAGCTTAATTTGAAAATAGTAAGAATATTGATGTGACACGTATTCCGTGTTCGCATATCTTTTTTTTTTTTTAAAAGTGATATTTACACGCTACTACTGCTGTAGTGGTTGTTCTGACAAAGAGACGGGTTACGTCTCAAAATCGGTAGACAAAAAAGTAATTTTTATTGGTTATGTACCAAAATAAATAACATTCCGTTAGAAGGGTTACTGTTATGTATGTTTTGTTTCAAAGTTTCGTTCGTCAGCTGTGCTAAAGGTATAGACGGAACAACTTCTTGTATCTTCGAAACCTCTAGAATTGTCATATCAATGGCAACACAGAATATAAAATATTGAAAAAATTCTTTTGGACTATCGATCGACTAATGAATGCAGCTGTGGCATAAACTGTTGCAAAACTAGGAAATTATCTGATATGTTTGTTTTTAAAATTATAAACCAAAAAGTCCGTACGCTTTCAAATTAAATTAAGTTGAGAAAATTATTGAAAAAAAGGAGTTGTCTAATAATTTCTGTATTGTTAAAGAGTTAAGGTTGTTATAACGATCGTTAGACATATTTAACTGTAAACAGTTGCGGATATTTTATACGAAACGTATGTTTTCCGAGAAACGATTCTCGACCTTTCGTTGAATGCTTATTCAACGTCATCAGGAGGACGATCTTTATCCGCGGAGGTAGAGGGCGGACTGATTACTGCTTTCGAGGGCGTAAATTATATGCACTTTGTTGTGAAGTGTTCACTTCTACAATAGAGGTCTCCAGTGTGCAATACGTACTAGTTACGTCGGCGGACTTTACTGCGACGTCTCTCAAGGGTTGAATCAATGTCGTAAGAACAGGGCGCCAAATACTTGATATTTTGTAACTGTCATCTCTACTGAAATTGGGATGTTTGTATATTTCAATGGACTCCCTCACTAATCTAAGCATAAGTTGCGGTTCTGTTGATAAGATTTTTGTGTAGTCAAATCTGATGAAGTGACAGAGATTCCCTTTCTGTATTGTGTATAGCGATGGATTTGATAAATAATTTTAGATGAGATAATAAAAAACCTATTTCAAAATGATTAATAAATAATAACTAATTAACTCCTACATATCCTATACATATTTTTGTTATTCGATTGAAAATTTTCTAAAAATCATCATTTTAATGTTTTTTTAAGATACGTGTTTAGATATTGTAACGAGGCTAAAAAGAATCACGCACTCATGTCAAGTGACAGTTGTTTGAAATGATCACAATACTACCGGCCTAGCATAATCTACGGCTTACGGGAAACATCGAGAAAAGTCTGGAAACCACGAGAAAGTTCTCATAAACACTGGAAACGCCTGACCAATATAAATAGGACCGTGCGAGGTAGATGAGCCCAGAAAGGATGCGAACCCAATACTGCGGATAACAGACTGGCGGACCGCAGCGGGAGACAGGAGGAGTTAGAGAAGAAGACTGATGGAGGCCAAGGTTCTATATGACTTGTAGAGTCATTGAAGAAGAAGTATTTTCGGATACATAGCTGTACCGCTGAATCGGTGGAAGAGAGAATATTTACAGAGAGTGTCTTCATACAATGATCTATTCTACAATTGAGCCAAATATGGAATAGAACCATAATTCCTTGTAACGTCAAACTGTGACGGTAGTTTCCGTACTGTGTCACGAACTTGGTACGTGCATTCAGGCTTATGTGAAACTAGGGCAAAATGGATCGAACACGTCCTAGGAAACGTCAAGTTGGATATTGGAATTATTTCCAAATCAAAATAGTAACACGTGAATATGAAGCTGTAGGTTGCAGTAAAAGTCCAAAAATTGGTTACTTCTAGGTTTTGCCAGTAAAAACCTATGTTTTACCATCGTGAAGTAAGAAAACTTCGAAAGAAGCTTATAAACGCTGTTCCTAGAGTAGCAAAATTTTTTTGAAAATATTTATTTATTTATCTTCATCTTGATACATGCCGGTAGGAAAAGGTGCCACTAATCTCACTAGGAAGAACCTGTACTGAGATAAGCAACTTACAAAATGGTGACAAGAAAATAATATAAACAGAAAACAAAATACTGTATAATTATAAATTTAATCAATTAATTGAGGATAAAAATATAAAATGTGGATAGTAAACACAGGAGATATTATTGAATACAAAAGCAATAGTGAAAGTTAAAATAATAAATATATATCGTATATATCGAAAAAAAAAAAAAAACAAAAAGAATCATATAACGGATAGTAAAAACATGTAGGCATTACTGAATACCAAAGCAAGATCAAAATTAAAATAATATATATGTGTTCGCATATATTACATAATGAAAAAAAAACCGTTTAACGAGCACCAAACATAATAATTTCATTGTCTGTTCATCCGTCCGTCAGTCTGTCAGTCCGTCCGTCCATCTGTTCGTTCGTCCGTCCGTACGTTCGTTCGTTCGTTCGTCCGTCCGTCCGAACTTTGTGTAACGTCCGTAATTTCGTTCGAATTCACATCTAAAAAAACAAATTAAATGACTGAAGGTAGGGCGCGAACCACGGCCGCGCGAACGCTAGCGCAGGACGCTATCGATGTTGCCACAATTGCATATCCGCAACCCACCGAAAAGATCCTATAAATAGGGCTTAGCGAATACGCCAACCATTGTTCCGTCATTTTTGACGGGAAACAACTAGTGAGCAATAAATTAATTATTGACCCTTTTTTGGCAGTTGGGTATTTTTGCGGGTCCATCATCAGGACTGATGTGTTAACACATCACACACCCTGCAATGGGATCCGAAGCATTGGCCGGAATAACACGGCATAATACCCCAGAAAACACAAACCCGAAGATTCTGAGTAACCGTGAAAACCTAAGAACATTCTTAGCTAAATATTAAATTTCACTTTTTCCAAAATATATGTTTACTCATGGTTCAATATACACACTGAAAGTGCCTGATCTAAATAATTATCTATGAAAAAAATAATTTGAAGAGTGATACGCACTTACGTTCCCCATCGTAATATGTCGATGACAATAAGAAAGTAAACACTAGAAAATAAAATAATCTTCTCGAAAGTTCGAAAGACCAACGTATTGCGTATATAAAGCAGGATTTACAGCTGCTCTGAGTTTGTTTTGACATTTCTATCAGTGCAATGCCAGCCGCGAAACAACGGCTCTGCTGGCCAGTCGTGAGATAATCGCAGTTACAGATATTAAGCGTAATAATCGAGCGAAGTACTCAACTGACGATTTAAAAAAATGCAACTATTATAATAACGTGCGATATTCAAATGGATAATAAAGTGGTTCATAGACGACTGATAAATTGGACATTCGTGTGAATTCAAAAATAGTGTATTAATTTAATTCATGTTCAGTGACTTCGTCAATTTCATAAAATAATTAATCATTAATTAATAAATTGCTAATTCATTTCCAGTGTTTTCGTTTGTTCCTGTAGCAATAACCAGTGACAATATTCTTAATGGACCCCACGCTTCTAACATTAAATTCAATTAGAAATTCCACGCTGAAAACGTTAATATTTTCAAGTAATATTCAACCCTTTCTATATTTAAGATCCACTATCAATTTAATACTGCCGGAAGGAAATTGGAGACAATGCAAAGTATTGTTTGTACATGAGAATGAATAAAAAAGTAACCCATAAAAACCAAGTTTTTATTATACTACCTTTCTTTGTAAAATATAATAACAATTAAAGACGAATGAAAACATATAAAATAACACTAAACTTACTTACTTACTTATGTGACTTCGGTGGCTTTGCCATGCGAAGAGAATGAGAAGAAAATGTAAACCACAAACGAACGAAATGAAGCTGCAATGTCTTCAGTGACACGTGTGTTAGAAATTCAGAACTGAAGAGAAATGGCTAATAATAACGAAGGGCGGAAAAAATCCACAAATGGTTGTAAAGCCAATAGTAATGGTTGAGGTAATAACTAGACTCGTATTTTATTTTTATTTTATTTTATTTTCATTTATTGGTTTTCTTACAGTCATATAATTAATCAATCTTGAAAAAAAACAATAATTGATGTACAGAGTTTTGGGCCAATTACAAGAAAACACATATATACAATCGATAAAAAATAAGAAAAAGCATGTCCAATAATGAGTTTGTGTTAGTGTGTGTATTTGTGTGTTTATTTATTTATTTTTTTAGGGAAAAATTAACAGCAAAACAATCTTAAAAATTTTCCACTGAATTTAAAAATTTACTTTAACATACATTAATAGCGAGTGGAGAGGGTGGAGGGGAATGTGGGACGGGAGTAGACGGGAAGATATAATGTAAAAATTAGTTTGGGTGCGGTAGTGTAGATTTTGTTTGTTTTATGTTTCTTATTGTTGCGTTGAATATGTCAATGTGGTGATAGTTTGTGTTAAATGAATTTGTGGATCTGTACATAAAGGAGTTGTACATAAAAGAGTTGTACATAATATCAACATCTAAAATCAACATAGCATTTTTTATTCCAGTAATGGAACAAAACTTTCGAAATGATTCAAGGAAGGAATCCCGGAAACAAATTCACTTTTTATTTACGGGAACATTTATTTTAAAAGATTAAAATAATTTTCAGCAAGTAGAATCGATTTTAAGTAGATTTATTTTATTACAAGCACTTCGTAACGGCGTTAAAATGAATGAAAGGAATTCAATTTCGTAAAATGTCGTTACTTTTAATGAATTATCGATTATTTTGTAGAATGGAGTTAACTGAATAAATATTAATTTTAGTATTTAATCTTTGACATTTTCAACTCGGCGTATAAACACGTTTTGTTAGGTCGTGCTTGTTTACGTATACGCGCTATGTAACGAGTATACAAGATTACTGAAAATAATGGACTCGTTTATTAATTTTCATACCGTTATATTTCCTGAAATATACATGGTATGTAAATGAATTACATAGCAATAGAAAGAAGAGAACTGAATATTTCGATTTCCTTCGCTAGAAAGCTTATAGTTCCAAAAACAACCGCTTGATTGCTTGCGCCGCCAAAGAGGCATTTCTCGTTAGTTGTGAGTAAAATGGTTACTACGCAGCACAAGGTTTTCTGTGTTCGTGAGTTCTGTAAAACTGAGTCAGCACTTACAGTGCAGCATTCTATTCATCTCCATTTTAACATGTGTCATTAGTATTATTACCAAATAAAAGTATTTTAAGAAAATGGCTATTTGGCGGTGAGAGATCTCTAGCGGTCTGAAGGAGAGATTCAAAACTTTCAGATCACCCTTTCAATTATTATGTTAATCATTCACATTCAACGTATAATGCAGGAAATAAAGCGTTATGAAATTGACTGATGATTTTAAATAACTCTCTATATTACCGGATCGTGGTTGTGGGAAGAAAATGAAACACTGAAAATTAATTATCGATTTATTCATTATTTTAATAAATTCACATAGTCACTTGACACGAACTCAATCGAAGCACATTTCTTTAATTCACAAAATTTAAATTTCCCAACTCGCACTTAAAAATTTTGAGCACGTTTCTAGAAATTCTTATTCTTTAGTTTGTATCGCTTCGATTACTACGGAACACTTCTCACACGTCGGTGTGTACTTTTTTCACTATGTGTACCTATATTTATCGCTTATTCACACTCTGGCCACACTCGCACCTTTTCGTTTTTCTATAGCGGACTTCTATACAGGAATATTTGTCAAATGACCACCACAGAATCTCACAAATTGACGATTTTTTTTTCACATTTTTGTATAATTGAGATTCTAATTCGCAAACTATTCGTAACACAAAGCCCCATCCAAGTCCAAAGCACCAACCTTAAACCTCAAAATCTATTCAGAATCAATCGATAACGCAGTTCATCAACTATTACAGGCATACCAGCTTTATTGCGGCGCCACATTGCGCGGATTTTCCGCCGCGTCTCTTCGGTCGCGGAAGGCCGCTAAATTTCTTTCCATATGATGTGTGCTTATCAAACACACTACACGGATGATCGGTCAACCCATCGATTTTACGCGACGGAAAAAACGCGGCGTAAGAGCCGCGCAGTATGGCGCCGGCCTTATCGCCATTTTTAAAGTGAACTTTCACAATAATTTTTAATGCGCATCTCAATCATCTATCGACGAATTTAGATTAATAAAACCAAATTAATTAATCAATTAGAATGACATACAGAAAAACCAAATCCACAAAAAAATTATTGTGTTTTTTATTATTATATATTTTATTATTATATAATTACCGGGATTGTCTGTATGTCATTCTAACTGATTAATTATTTGGTTTTATATTTCACACAACTTTTTTCTGAAAAAATTGCACTTTTATAATAAGAATGTATTCTTGAATATAATAACATTAATAATATTGTTTTTTTTTCAAAATATCACATATAACATTTCTGACACTAAAAGATAAAAAACTATCATTATATTTAAAATAACGATTGAGATTGGATCACCCTTTACATACACAAATGTTTATATTGAATAAATATTATATTTGTTGCACACGTTCAAGCATTTCCGTATCAAATTTGATTGCTTGGTTTAAAAAAAAAATGTGTTAATATATGTTATAAAGGGGTCTTTCGTTATCACCGGCTGCTCAGTGGTTATACATGGCTCTTAGGGGTACTTTTTGCGTAGTGGACCCGGAACTTCTGTTTACATACAAAACATCCTTGTTATTATTATATGGATCTTAAGTTAGAAATAGAAACTAAATCTCAGCTCGAGTATCACAATCCCATTTATTCATTATATAAACAAACATTCTTAAGATCTACCTGATTTTTTTTAATTTTACTTATGCAATTTACCTTTAGAGCGCGCATACCAAACTTATTCCACGATGCGACGACTGAATTGTAACATTTAATGTTTACCTTGGAGAATTTATTTTTTGTATGGTAACTTGCCCATGGAATGAATTTAATATACGCCCCTTACCAATTCAAATTTACACAAATTAACAATCAACTTACAACATTATAATATTAAGATTATGTCAAAATTTTGAGATGGATGTTACATCGATGTTATGTATATGGTAAAATGTTCAATGCACCAATTACGGAACCGCCATGATTAAATCATTTTAAATGTCCTTGGAAATGTCCCACACATTTTTTAGAAACTTTGCTGCTAGCGAATTCAACCCCAAAAACGATGATGACGGCGCTCCCGCGTATTAAATTGACCATATACCATACGAAGGGTTATCTTCTGCGACGCTTCCGGCGGACCCTGCCGACATCTTGGAAGGCTTGATAACGCCTCCGTGCATCCTGTCGCAGCATCCTTCTCCTAGGTCGAACCAGCCGCACCGCTGAGGCCCGATGCAACCGCTTCAAGCTGTGATTCCGTAAATTTTCCTTTCCGTGTGCTGATCTGAACTCCAGCAGCCGGCCATCTCTACTTGGGGTTCAATCAGTTCCCACGTATCTACGTACCGCGGAAAAGCTCCTATTTTGAATTTATAATAAAAATTATTAGTCCTAATACAAATATAACAATAAAAAGACGGTTTGTGTTATATCAGGTCAATCAAAACTATCACTTGCGTTTCTTACCCAAAATGGAAGCCCTTTCGCGTGTGCTCGCTACATGCTTGTAGAATCGGGAATGAGGCGGGTTTGTAGTGACGTGTCGCTAGATCATAGATAACATGCGCTAGACGCGGTGAGCGGAGTATACCATTTCAAAAAATAAAAGTACTTGTATTGCAACATCGGGGTATATTCGCTCATAATCTAGTTCTTTTAATTATCAATTAATTACGGTTCGGGTAAAAAAAACTTAACGTCACAATGTAGAGCATAACTTTCACCGTTAAAAAAAAGCTTTTCGGTTAGGAATATCATAATATATTATCGTGTACTGTTAGTTACTACATTTGTGTGACTTTCCATGATTCATTTGCAAGAATAAACCTTTTAAAATGTGATAAAAAATATGAAAACATTAATGATATTAATTTCGTCATGTTGGTATGCAACAGTATTACTTATAATGCTTACAGACAAAGCCAGCGACCGCCAGATTTACGTTATAGTATCAAACTTGAACCATTTTCTCTAAATCTACACTAAAGTAAGTAAGAATTTTTGGATATTGTGACATTTGAGTTCGGGGGATTTTGGCAGATAACAGATAATACAGGTACATTAAATGTACAAATAACAAACTTGATTTTTTAATATGTTTAATGGGACAGTACTATACGCTCATATTAATCATTGCCAGAAGCATTTTACGGGTCAATTCTTACGCGAGACGCTTTGAGGCTCTATAAATAATCATGTAATTTACGTTATACATAGTAACAAATTTGTTTTTTTTTTCTATTTTATTCGGGCCACAATTTAACAAAATAACCTGATGTCTTATATTTATTTTCTTCTTCAAACACAGCTAAATAATTTTCTTGTGAAATTATTCATATAATTAATAGAAATAAACTTTAAAAAAAAAATATATATATATAAAAAAGTGATGAAAACAAAGTTTATTTCTATTAATTATATTATATTTATTTATTTTTATTACTTTATTTATTTATTTTAACGTTTTACTTGCACATTTTTTGTTCCTGCATTACCTTTAATTTGCCAAAATATAATTTCTTAAATCTCCGCGTATACATTTTGATATTCTACCGGCTTCCAGATTTTTCCGAAACATTCTAAAACATCCAGAAAGCTAGGAAACCTCGATTCTAGATTCTCGTTACAGTATATTGATGATAATTCGATAAGTACGATCGTGGGTCAACGCATTTAGCTTTAAACACCCTTTTTCAAATTTTTCCGAGCATTTTTGTACTATCGAGGGTAGAATTCTGGGTCGAGGTCAGAAAAGGGTCAAAATATATATTATATTATCTATGAGCACTTACTTCCTTTTATGTTGTTGAAGTCTCTCTTCATCTGAATTAATTAACTTGCGGCAATGATACTGAAAGGGAACAATAAATTGTAATCCCAAAATAGATTAATCTTTATATTGACAGATGGCGTTATAATACTGTAAAAGCTTGATAAGCTAATCGCCCTAACGTGTTTTAGATGTTTGCCCGAAGTAATTGACGCGGAAACATCAGTCATTAGGGCGTAGGATAGTACTGTAGGGTATAAGTATTGACGTGCCATAAAAATATGTACTTTGACATTTTTTATGTGCGCAGTGAAATCGAGCCCTTTACATTAATGTAATTATTTTTTTTAACAGTCCATCAGCCAGTCGTTATGGATCATTGTGTAATATTAATGAACTTAAGTTTAAATATTTTGAAGGTAGCAAGATAAATATGTTAGGGGTAAACTTGCGAGGTAAGCATTTTCCCTCATACATGCTCGCGTGCATGCACACAAACACACTAGCACACACCAATTTACTACCTGACTATTTGAATTACTATTTATCCTACACCTGTATTGTACTTAGTCCTGTAAAATTAGGGTTTCTTATGGTTACCCAAATGGCATTTTCTAATTAAATCACTCAATCAATTTCTAATTAAATCAATGGTTGTGAGAAAACCTATTTATCGATAAATTAAAATAAAACATGATTTTTAAAAGGAGGTATTGGAGTAACCCGATTTATGAAGACTCCGCTTAAGTAACTATCACGAAATTCTAAAAAAGAGAAGAACCACACATAATCGAACAATCTGTGAATGATGAACCCACCGCTTACCCAGGACCGTTTTATGAGCAAAAGCTCCCATATCGGCCCTTCTCATTCGTCTCCAGGTTGACTTTTTTTTTTAGCTCCAATGCAAGACCGTGCTGCCCCGCACGGGTCGTATAAACCGGTGCGAGGCGGCACGGCCGCAAAAAACAAAACCATTCACAGACCGACACCATTAGATACGTCTTTATTGCATCAAAGAAATACATAAATAAATACAAGAACAAAGAGATCGAACAATCTGGAAGAATTTCAAATAATCTGGAAATCAAATGAAAATATACACAAAAATGAGTACTTATAAATATGCGGCGAGACAGTTCTTGTTGTGACAGCTGTGGTAGGCCATAGAAGCGAAGACATTATAGGTATAAGCTACCCGTGAATCTGTGCCACAGAAACGGCGTGAATAAAGTGTACCAGAGACAAGTGGAATATTCTAGTACGGTCTATGCGAAGTGCAAATTACGGAACAGTGTTTCAGCTAAACTTTTTTTTAAAACGATAAATAATTGATAATAGGAACAAAATATATTTAAAAAAAAACTATACATATCTTATTGCACACTCAACCCAATATCCTAATTAAAAGTATCTTCGGCCTGTTCCAGCAACATGCATGTATATTTATTGTATCAATGCAATGCGATTATGTATGAATTGACATGTACTGCATAACAATAGGCGTATAAGTGCACGTGGTGGACTTCTCTTCTTCTTTTGGTGTCATGTCAGGTCCCCCCAACGTTGACTATCACCCGAGAGAAAGCGTCCCTGTCCTGGGCAGCACGAAACAGCTCTCCAACACTTCTTATGCCCGTCCAGTCGCGTATATTGCGGAGCCAGGAAATTTGTCTCCTTCCAACACCTCTACGACCCTCTATCTTGCCCATAAGAATCAGGTGGAGCAATTCATATTTTTCTCCTCTGAGCACATGACCCAAATACGATACCTTTCGGATTTTGATATTTTTCAGCAACTCTCTAATCACTCTAGCTTTTTGAAGAACTCTTGTGTTGCTGACCATATCCGTCCAGGGTATCCGGAACATTCGGAACGTGGTGGACAAGCAAACAAAGTAGAAGTGGTAACATTTATTGATACAGAGTAATATTTTCTTCCTTGCACTGTTCCAACTCATTGACTAGGTAGGCTGTTAGGGTCGGCTCTTCTCGTTCTCAGGCTTTGTCTTCTTTAGTTCTGGGTGTCGCTTTTTCAAATCCAGAGCGACCAGATTTCTTCAGCTTCTTTTTGCTTGCCCCTGGAGTTCCGCAAGCTGGCCCTGACATTGTCAGCCCCTGGATCACCGAAGAGAAAATCATCATTAAGGCATTGAAACAAAACAGATATTTTATAGTAACATAAAAATGTATAATATAATGGAGTAAAGATTCGATTCTGGATGTCTCGTCGACAATTGAATCGATGTGGTTCGTATAAAATATCCGTTTTATTTCAAAACCTTAATATAATGCGAACTGTTATTTGAATTTTGTTAATAATATTGTGCACACCAAGCGCATCAACCAATGACCGGGACACGAGATGCTTGGATGAAATTTAGGAATTAAGAGAAGACGATGGATGGATAGAATAGGGGTGTGAAGAAGGAATGAAATGTGGACTGCATTTCGATAACGGAGGAAAAGGAAACACGGAGAATAGACGATGTCACCGCACAAGAGCTTCCTTATCCTTCTGTGTTGAGCAAGCGGTGTTGAACTTGAAGAATTTTCACATTCTGCGCACTTAGCGAAAGATTGCTTGAGAAAGGATTCGATAAACATGCGATACAAAATACTTGATGCTCGACTCTACTTTCTGTATATAGACGTTTCTTTCTGGCGAAAAATAAAGACGATAACTTTCTGGCGATGCTGCTCACATGGAAGTAGTTTTCGACTTTTTTATGTATAGATATATAGATTTATGTCAGATTCGCAACACGAGAACCAAAACGCCTAAGAATAGGCAAATACGGACATATAGTATCATTTAGTCAGCGATTTTTCTTCTACTAGATAATGAAAGTTAATAAATCTGTCTCATTATGATTCAAATTGATTACTGATTTCTTTTCTTTAAACTAATATACGATTTAATCTTGTTTGGATGGATTCTAATTTTTTTATATATTTGTCATTGTTTGACGTCCATATCGGCGACGCAATACTAATTTACTACGAATTATAAATGTGTATAACGTTAGTTATTGGAGAAAAATTAAAAAATTTTGTTATGAGTAAAATGGAACCTTATTACTTTATATTAATTCGTGGCGTCTGCTTGCTTGCTTGCCGGCTTGCCGTCAAAAAAAACTTTGGATCGTTTTTTGACCCTTTTCCCGTGATCCAATTGAGCTGAAACTTGGCAAGTAGACTCGTGGCGACGATCAAGAAGATCTATCAAATTTTTGTTAAAAAAAATTAATAATTATAGTATAATTTCGGATTTTTAGAAATTTTATTGGTTTTTTCAAATTGGAATCATTAGAAAAGTTTGATTAGCAACGGCGGCCCGATAACGTCGCGGAATATTTTCTAAATTTGAATTACTCCGTCGGTATACATAATAGGTACTTTACTACGAATGTCGAAAATCTAAATTGACTGACTAATGTTTTTAGAATATAATCTTCAAAGCATGAAGTGTCTTATCAATGCTCAAAACATCTGACATTTTAGAAATATATTAAATTACTGTAAGTTTAGTGTTATGTTATATGTTTTCATTCGTCTTTAATTGTTATTATATTTGACAAAGAAAGGGAGTATAATAAAAACTTGGTTTTTATGGGTTACTTTTTTTTCTGTACGAACTTTTCCTTATATTATTCATGGTTATTCAAAACCGACATCGGCCTGCCACATTAAAAGAACTCCCGGCATATTTTTCACAACTAGGTAATTTTTTAAAGATCTTAGATTGCATTGTGAGGCACACTAACGAAGCAGAGAGGGGTAGGAGATACAAAATCGCTGAAAGGGTAGACGGGTCTGTTGAAATGGTTGCCTTCAGGCAGCTGTCAAATAGGTCCCGGATCGGAACAGATCGGAACAGAGCCGGGTAGGCTGTATCGCCTAGGGACTCCAATTACTCGACATCATCAACTGCTCCAGTATCGAGTAGTAACATCTTTGGCAGATGTTAAATTACCTCGTAGTATGAATTTCGCGATTTGCTGAATGTATACATGTAAATGAAATTAAGGTTGCGTGTTTGTGGGAAGATGTGATGAAGCATATTTTATGTGTGGTGCGTAAATGTGTGTGGCAACAGATAGATGTGAATGAATGGTGAGATGAATATACAGGATGACCAGAAAATACGCACGATTGGTTAAATGTCGAATTTATTACAAGTACAGGTTACAATGGTGTATTTCGCGGAATACAAAGAATATTGCGAGTGTCTCGTGCGGGGTTCGGAGGAAGAGTCCTGGATGGGCCGCGGGCGGACGGTACATCTGCGGTGGATCGTCTCGAGTGTGATTGGTCCATTGCCACGCTCGAGGGACTAGCAGCCGGGTAGGCCTAGATCCTCCACACATCTTGGATACTCGACTATTCAAGTATACTTGGGTAGTTTCCGTTGTACGAAATATTGTATGTACCTATTAATAATTCAAATACATGCACGTATAATAAATAAATATTAAATTAACATAAAAATTACGTATTTATTTTTATTTTAAAAACAATAAATATTTTTTTGTCTCAGATGATTTTTAGAAATTTTTCAAGTAAATAACTAAAATATTTACAGTTATAATTTATTGTATATTTTTTTATTATTTTTAAATAAGTTATTAATCATCTCACCTCATATTAATTATCAAACTTGTACATCACATAACACAACACAAACATTTTCAAACTACTCTTTTACTCTCAACGATTCACAAGAATCTGATGTTACTTTGAAAGCTTAAAATACACATATCGACGGCTCCTACGTATAATATCGTAACCCACAAATCGAAGATTTTGAGTTGTTTGTGTATTTCATATGTATTTAATTATATCTTTAATTCAAACAAAGAAAAAAAAAGTATTTTGCAATAAATAGCGTTTATTGCAAAATATTTTTTTTTCTTTCTTGAAATTAAAGATATAATTAAATACATATGAAATACACAAACAACTCAAAATCGTCGATTTGTGGATTACGATATTATACGTAGGAGCCTTCGATATGTTTTTGTTTATTCATTTGAAACATTTTTAGAAGCGTTTATTTTGCTTCCATTGGAATAAAAAAGTTCATGGATATTGGGATATTGACAATGTTAAATAAGTGGTGCGTTGTTTTTTTAATATTTTGTACCCAATAGTCTGTTAGTCTCACTTAACATAAATAAAAATATATATATAAAATATACAAATTATTAGTAATACGATAGTCCACTTTATATTATAGCAGAAAGACCGTACTACTGAGTTACACCCAAGTCGGCTTCTCACCACAATACCGATAAATTATAATATTGTTAATCTATTTCCACCAAATCATTTAATCATTTTGCAGATTCGGTCTTAAATTCGATGGCGCGAATGTGGAATGCCTGTTCCTAACCGTGGTCCGGGATAAATCACTTTCCGTTCGCAACCCTTCCACACAGCGTCTGACAGATGAATAATGATCTCGCCTGTCAAAACAGCTGCTTCGTGGGAAATCACCACTCATTTATAAAAGTTATATATAATATAATTACATTAGGAATCTCAAATAAGATAGCGAAAAGTTTTTAACGAAGCTGTCAGTCAAACGCCCGTATTCCGAAAATAGCAATATTGGGAATTGGGATCTTAAGATTGTTATTCCAAAACTTAATAGACAACAAAAAAAATTAAAAATAGAAAGTACTTCAACAACATGCGTTGGACAATATAAATAGAAGCGCTTGACTACAAATGATTCTACATTTCGTATTGATTGAACATTCATAGACATATTTTGATTTAAGTCATCAAATACAGAAATAAAATTCTATTTAGTATTACATTAAATATTACTTTAATTTATGGCCTTGATTTTGGGTTTCTTGAACATATTAAGAAGTGGAGAGAAGATCATTTCTTGTTGACTATTTAAAAGAGTTAGTTTAAAAAGTAGCCTTACAAGCCGAAACAGCTGTTGCATTCAAAATAACACTTAACCTGCAGAACTTAACAATATTATAAAATTTAATTTATTTTAAATGTCATTAATAATAAACATGGAGTTCAACAAACAAAACACAAAAACCATCAATAATCGTGTATTTAATTTCAGTGAAGCGTTGAAGAACCCCCGAGGCAGTACATCATGAGAACTGCGTGGGCTTTGCTGGTGCTGGGAGCATTCCTGGCTGTTCTGGAGATGCTGCCCGTGGTCAAGGCTGGACCTTACCTGGAAGAAGGTGGTGAGTGTCTTACGCATTACTTTCCGACAGATCGCATCCAAAAATGTTAATCAACACATTGAGCGTTTTGACTTCTATGAAGCATTCTACTAAGCACGTGCAAGTTAACTGGATTTCAAGTTATTTTCGACGCATTGAAATAAACCATATCTTCTACGTAACACCAACGAAAATTTCCAGAGGCATTGAATAATTTGTTATAATAACAGAATTTTTCTTTGTTAGATCAACATCGGAGTTTGTTAATCACTAAAGCATCTCTAAGTGGTGTCGTTGGAATTGTTAGAGATTTTAATTGCACTCATATGCCAAGAAATGATGAGATCAAAAGAAATATTAACGTGTCAAGTCCTGCGATTGATTCCTAATATGTAATTATCTTGAAAAGGCGTGAATTTCCAGAATGGTTGAAAATAGTAAAATGAACTTTATTCTTGCGTTAAAAATTAATATTAAAAAATATAGGTTTAGTAGTGAATGCAAAAAAAAAATATGCGTGCAAGGTCACTTTATATAACTGCTACATGCCAAATTAATATGTAATACATATAGTCAAAGGACATTTAAACATATAATACAGAAAATATTTTATAAACTTCGATATTCTTTCATAAAAGACAATATTGTGAAAGGCTTTAAAAGAATTAATGTAATTACATATTAATTAATAAGAGTGATTTATATTGAATTATTACCTTGGTTATGTTTTTAAAAATTATTTTCATCGTTTATTTGTTTCCTTTTCTTTATTTACATAATCTTATATTACTTGTAAATAAATTTACCTAGAAAACAAAAAAAAAAAACTACTGACAAACCGGTCTCGAGGGGTTAGTTGGTTTTTATTTTACAAAAAATAATTGTGTAAATTATTAATTTTTTTAAACAAAATTATCAAGAAAAAATGTGGGGCACTTAGCCCCCTTCATACTGTAAACTGACATCATCAAGGTCCAAATTATCAACCCCAGGCCAAAAAAACTCAAAACTTTTACGGTAACATCTGTCTTTTTTCAAAATTTTAATTTACTGCTCAATTGTGTATCAACGAATTTTTATGAATTATGAAGTCACGTATGACATTTCTAGCATGTGAGGTTGGCAATAAGGGGCGTGCGGTCAACAGCATTTACGTGGCAGACGGAATTTACCTGTATATAACACCGGTCGTCGTTCTACGTTTATCTACAAGGATTAACCACTCATAGACTAATTACGCTCCTGCTTCAGAAAAACCCCAATCTTACATATCCATAAAAGATAAAAAATGTACACGCGTTAGAAGTTGTATTTCTTTAGCGTGCTCATAGTAAAATAAACCACGTGCTGTGTTGTATACCTTGCGTCGAAACATAGCTGGACAGAACCCACATCCGCATATTACCCCTGTCTCTTCTTCGTTTGCAGTCTGGGTCTCTCACAAGTGAACTTAGCCAACATATGAATTTTTTTTTCATATTTATTTATTTTTTGATAATTATTACATTACATAGATACATATGCCAAACTGCACAGCAGTTTTACGGCATGGTTGTCTTCAATATTGTTTGACAATAATTTTTATTTTATAATGTAGATTTTATAGTGTAGGTCATTGTCTAGTGTTGCATGATTTTTACAAGGGATACATGATATGTAATTATAAATTAATGTAAATTAGGTACATAGGTTTAATATATATTCTTTTAGATTGTACTTGTTTGATGCCGATGGAGTTTTTTGTCTTGCATCATCTCAATTTTTTAATCTAATTTATTAAAGATTCTTGGCACAATATAGTCTCTTTTTCTTTCACCATATATGTTGTTAGTAATTGGTATTTTCATTTTTCATCCTGTCGACCTGGTTGCGTAGTTATACACACTATATGGTGTGAAAACTTGCGTCGCGTGGTGCGTGCTCGTTTTGTTGCATACTAAAATGTCACCTCCAACGGTCCTAATGAATGTTATCTTAAAAAATGATGGTATTTGAAATAGCGGTTGAGTTAGGATAAGCCCTTGTGTTTGGAATTAGCTATCCAAGTAAAGAAATTGAGCCCCAACAAAGGGATATTTTCAGGATGACTCGCCTTATGAGGGTTCACTGAAATATTGATCATGTTCATCAAATTTGATATCCCTTATCAAGCTTTATTTGATGTACGTACATTAAGATTGTAGAAATTCACGTACTCGGGGCCCGAAACTACCGAAAATTCACCCTTGACTGGAGTTGGGTCACTCAGCGGCTAGGGGATGATACCCAAGTTTATATTTATATAGGAAATATCGTGTTTTTGTAAAGAAGATTTATGTACGCAGTACCGATGTAAATGGGTGTTGTTTGGTATCATTTTGTCACTTTAGACACCGTATTTATAATAATGACAAAATTTATATAAGCTTTTACGCCTTTTAGGATTTCGTGGTATCTTCCTTTATGTATGTATTTCTGACCTTTTTATGTATATGTAATTTAGTTTTTCCACGAAGTCGTCTTTAAAAGATATAAACGATAAAAATAAATAGAGAATAACTTTATTTGTTAATAATATAACTAATCTTTACCTAAGAATACAAGGCCTGCATTTTCGAATCCCGGTAGCAGCCAAATATTTTTAGTGGATTTGATTATTCTGTGTGTCTTTCTAATTGATTATTAAATTTGGTTTTAATAAAAATGAACTTTGTTTTCACCATTTTTATATTAAAAACGCGCTCCCTTCGTGAGGATACAATTGTATACTAACAAAATAAAATTTTAATTATATTTTTATGTTTTTTCACCTTTATTTCAATCGAGTCGATTTGATATCGTGATAGTGAGAATTTCAGTGGACCTTTGATTATATATAAGCAGAAAAAATGAAGAGGATTGTGGAATAGGTCCCAAAGGGATTCGTAAAGAGGGCGAATATTCTTGTGCTCTTCGAATTTTCCTTACGTATTCGCCTCGCGTAGAAATGTTGAATAATTTTCAGAAAATATTGGCCGTGTAGCTGAAAAGAAATGTATTATTATTCAGGAAGGTTTTTTATATTTTCTAACTTTCTTCGTACACGAATGTTCGATGATGTATTGTTCTCTAAAAAGGAGAGTAAAACATCTATAATAAAGAATATTTTGAGTTTGTACAAATTTTCGGAACATAGTATCGGACAAACTCAAAACATTCTGAATGAAAATAGTAGTATAAAAAAAGTTTAAAAAATTTAATTGATATTTGAGGCGTTTTCCAGTATAATGCTAATAATTCGGAAGAATCTCACTTCACATATAAATTATAAAAAATAGATATCTTATTAGTGTAGTTGTTTAAGGGAAACGAAAAAGCTTCGGATGCCAGTCGCGCTAAGGATTATTACAACGCATATACGGAACATGTCGTAAAATTTAAATACATACACCTTCCAACAATTTGATAGACATGGTATTCTATCATGGGAGGAAATGGTGAAAATTACATTGGGTAAAGTGATCACTTAAGCCAACCGTACGATAGGCCCTATGAACACCCAAAGACTTCCCCATACCTACTTTCCCATAAAAATGGAATTTCGTCTCTGTGAGACATCTATAATATACATCTACAATAAAGTTAGTTGGAAACAATCTGGTGAAATATAAGAATTTGGAGTATTGGATGTGAGATTAGAAAGCGTAGATTGTGAGTGTAGGCCTGCCTTTAAAATCTTATGAATGTGGGTAGGTGGTGGGAGGGATTAGAATAAAATGCTTCCTTACAGTAAGCACCGACTACATTTGACATGTTTATGATTTCGGAAAAGTATGTTATAATTTTAAACCGTGCAGAAAATTTTAACCACAGTTTTTCTGCAAGGTTTTAATGATTTTCTTAGACTTGCATTAAAGCCAATGAATTATTAATATTCTATATATAAATACGCCAACACAAAAATAATACTGATTAATATATTTTACTTCTTCTTCAAACACAGCAAAATTATTTTGTGGCGACATTATAATTATAATTTGAATTTATTGAAAAAATCAACATGTTTCGAAGCCAATGGCTTCTTCGTCACGATAACAAAATTAAATTTAAAAATCGGAGTATAGATAATCAAAATATTAAAAAGTTATATATGGAAAAGTACCTACTTAACATGAAAATAAAAGATAACTATTTGCAAAAAGGACCTGACTATTTATAACATTCAAATTAAATTTCAAATAGTTATCTTTTAAATTTATTTTCATGTTAAGGTACTTTTCCATATATAACTTTCTAATATTTTGATTATCTATACTTCGATTTTTTAATTTAATTTTGTAATCCTGACGAAGAAGCCATTGGCTTCGAAACATGTTTATTTTTTTCAATAATAAAAAAGTGATGTAAACAAAGTTTATTTCTATAAATTATATATATTTTACATTCAAACTCGCTAGAGCACTAGAAAACAGAAAGCTAATGTTGCAGAAATTCAAAACAACCTTTGCGCAACGACACCAAAAAGGTATTTCAACAACTAGTGTAATAAGAAGCGAAAACATACAATAAACTATCCATTTTTTTCTTATTATATCGTTAAATTATTAGTTACATTAAAAAAAAATTATGTAAAATCATAATTTTATTATTGATGGATTTAATATTGTAGAGATTATTCATGATGATCATTAAATTAGGTGAAAAACATTATTGACTCAGTGACTCAGTGACTTTATATATAAAAAATAAAAGTTTTAATTGTTTTTAGTGCGTTTGCCTCCCAATTGCCATGATCCCGTAAGAGTATTTTCAATTCATAAATTGTCATCTTTTACATAAATTAATAAGATTTTCACTAAATTCTTTACTTCATTGCTTTAATTAAACTTATCACACAATACAATTCACAGAAAAAATGAAAAAAGTTTAAAGAAACTTTTTTTTTTTTTAAAAAGATTTTTCACGATAAGGTTCACCATCGTGAATAGGTTAACATCCAATGTACTGTATCAAGCATGTTTTTTGTACATTTTGCGTTTTATTAATGCGAAAAGGGAGAAAGTCTTGTGCCTGTCACATCAATGAGACATTTTTATCGAGGTGATGACGTATTATCTTCGTGTCTGTGTGGAGACGATCTGAGATAGAATATCGAAAACCAATACAAAAAGCTCAAACTTTTTGATGAGGGTCTTTCGCGGCGGCTATGGAGGAGCATCCAATCATTTACTCTTCTGTTTTAAAACAAGTTTTATGAGACTAGAAAAGGATATTGGGAAAATAAAAAAAATCCTGTAGAATTGAGATTTTTGGGTGTATTTCTAACCTTTTTCACATGAAAAAATTTTTTCAAAGGAAAACCTGCACTTTTAGTATACCAAATATCGAAATGTATCGATATTTGGTATTTTTTTACTTTCTTTATTATGTGATCTTTTATTTTTTGTGATTTTTGATTTTGATAATCATAAAAAAAAATTAATGTTTTTTTATATATATAAAAAACATATTATTATCTTCTTCAATGAACGATTCATAACTTTGTGGTGACATATTTAATAATTAAAATAAAACACGACTTGGTTAACACCACTAAATATTTCTTTTCTTTATTCAAGATGAATAAACACCTCTACAAGTTTCGGCATTAATTTAGGTTTAAAATTAAAAAAAAATAACAAAAATAATAGACAATTAGATAGTTTTGAAATTTTAGAAATAAGAAAAAATATTAACCTCAATAATAATATAATAAACAGTCAAATTCAATTCCTAAACAACCCCATACTTTACATTTTCCCAATTATAAATAATAAAAAAAACAAAGTTGACAATCCCTTAATTATTTCCTAACAACATCCCCCCCCCCCCCCCTCGCCAACCCTTCTATATACTCCGCCTACTCTCCACCCCACTAGTTAACTATATAATGATCATTTAATCTTAGTATACATTGTACCCTCCTGAGGAAGGGAACTTCGTTCCCGAAACTTGTAGAGGTGTTTATTCATCTTGAATAGAAATACTTAGTGAATTATTACATATTATTTTTGTAGAGCTTGTCTCTCGTATGTCCGCATTTATAATCTGTTCGAGCTGACCTGCAATACTGCCATAAAAACAATGCTTGGCTCACATACACGAAAACATGGGTAATTGTTTTTTCCACTTGAAATTAGTGGATACATAAAACGGGGTCAAGTATGCACAGTAAATAAATATATTATGTATGTATTTGTATATAATTGAGGAAAAGCATTTATAATACAAACACGCGCAAATCCAGTAGCTATGCATGAAATAAATAAATCAATTTTTAAAAAGCATCAAGTTTTACGGTAATTATTTAGTTTGGGTTCACTTTGTTCACTTTAATTCACTATAATTCACTAAATCACCTAGAGGCGTTCGAAATGTGGATACATCATAAAATGTTAAGGATATCTTGGACTAACATGACTAGTAATGTTGAAGTTTTACGAAGAGAAAATACAAACAGACGGTTACTCAACATAGTAAAGCACCGTAAAATTTCATATTTTGGTCATATAATGAGAGGCGAAAAATACTCCATCCTTCAGCTCGTCATGAAGGGGAAGATTGAGGGTCGCAGAGGGGTCGGAAGGAGGCGGCATTCCTGGCTTCGAAACATCCGAGAGTGGACCGGGATAAGAAGCGTGGAAGAGCTGTTCCGCACTGCCCTGGACAGGGAAACTTTCTCCCAGATGATCGCCGACGTCGGGGGGACTCGACAGGGCACATGAAGAAGAAGAATTCACTATGTTTATTATATAAATCATGAAAAGCCTGGCATGCATCATAATTGTAACTAGCTGTAACCCGTCAAAAATGACGGTAATTTTACATGTCGGTTCCAAAGGAATAAGTATGTACCTATTAATTTTGTTAAAAGAAAAAAAATTCGTAATAAAAATTGAAAAAAAATATATTCGGGAAAAAAAAATTCTAAAAACAAAATTTTTCGGAAGAAAAATTTGTGAAAAAAAATTTGAGAAAAATTTTTTTTCAAAAAATATTTCTGAAAAAAAATTAGGAATAAAAAAATTTTGAGAAAAAAAAATTGGGAGAAAAAAACGAACACGTTACACGAAGTTGCGGGAACAGACAGCAAGACAGACAGACAGGCCAGAGAACGAAATTATTGTAATTGAGATTATTTCAAAAATCATAATCATAGTCTATTCAGTCAACATTAACAGTCGTTTACATTCCTCATATTTAACAATTTTATTTTAGTACAATTTGCCAATATCTAGTCCAACGTGCACATTTATAACAGAACAATTTGTTATCAATTACACCCCGCATTGTTTGATCCCCTTTTCCTCTTTGTTTTATCTGACACTCGCTGTCTTTCGTTCGTCTGGGATGGGCAGCCCTCCGCTGCTCTTAAGGGAGGAAACGACCCGTTTCGTTGTGCGATTCAAGCAATTACACTACCTTCATCACCCGCACAACCTCGCCGATGGAAGCGATAATACAAGATTTTTTATTTTATTTCAACTAACTAACAATTCTTGTAAACCTGCTTTCATACAGAAATTCTTTATATATTTATTTAAATATTAACTTGGTAGCTTACTTAATATTCTAATATACTCATAATAGCTGTACTCGCTCGGCTTCGCACGCGTAGATTTTTAGAATACTGTTTGGATCGTCATAGAACTTTAGTGAACCTTCAAGAACATTCTTCTTCCAGAACTTTCAAGAAAGAATGTACAGAAATCTTCTAGACACACCGACACATCCGCCACTCAGTTTAGAACCTTATAGAACTTTCGGGAATTTTCTAGAACCTTCTACTTCCAGAACTTTCTAGAGCAGGTTTTTCCGTAACCTTCTAGACTCACCGACACACTCAGCGCGCCTATTTTGAAACAATCATTTGCGGCCTTCCCGTAACAAAACAATGTGCTAGAAAGCACATTTTCGTCACCCACTCCCACCCACGCACAGCCACCCCCACCAAACTCGAATATTTTCGATGTGACACCAAGGGCTATCCACCACCATAACCATCGGTGGATGGTTGTGGCTGGTTGTGGAGAAATTTGGCGGGTAGGGAAACACTGGTTTCTTTATATATATATACATTGATTTAAAATATAATAAATTGTAATTGTCGTCAATT
This sequence comes from Agrypnia vestita, assembly GCA_016648135.1. NCBI lineage: Eukaryota > Metazoa > Arthropoda > Insecta > Trichoptera > Phryganeidae > Agrypnia > Agrypnia vestita. The sequence goes on along the minus strand of JADDOH010008560.1, from coordinate 135,881 downwards.
TAGACGTACAATAACTTCCATAAATTAAATGTGTAAAGAATTCAAATGTTAGATGGGGGGTGTGGCCTGGTTCGTTGCAGGAGAATGGGGTGGAGACATAGGAATATGAAATATATTAAATAGTAGTTATTCGTTAAATTTAAATGGTTATAGATGTCTCTATGAGATTGTATATCTTGATTACTTAATACCCCATATAATGATTTAATAGTTTAAAAATCGACCCCGTATTTTCTACTAAATTATCGAAAATTCCATTAAAAAAAAAAAAAAAAAGTAAAAGCTCCTGATAAAAAATATTGCTGTTTGATACGTTGTAAGAGAAAAATAGTACCATTGTCATGCTATTTTAATAATCTAAATTCATTTAAAATTGAATTAGTGGGAAAATCATTAATTTATACTGTAATAACAACTGAACTAATTAAACAATACATATGTGTTATCCAGCATTGTACAAGACGACTAATAAGAGTAGTTTACTTGGCAGATCGCTTATCATGCAACACTAAGGAGTCAATTATTCAACACCTCCAAAAAAAAAATTAACGCGTATTCCTTAACAAATTTTCCTGGAGTACTTCCCCGAAAAATTTATTCTGTATAAAAAAAGCCACTTACAGAAATGTGAAATGTTAAATTGGAGAGTGCTTTATATAATAGCGTTCAACAGTCTTCTAGACCGTACTCTAAATGTTTTCGTATTGTGCGCCCATAAAGGTCGTCGTATTAGAGAAATTTAAAAGGCATTTCCGTAAGGACACCACCACTCATCGGAGCCTTTGAAGATAACAGCCTACAGAGACAGATAGAACCTTATTATCCAGAGGACGTTTAACGGTGCCTTCAGCATGTTTTGGTGAATAAATTTTTATAGGTTCCCACGCATTGCAATGATTATTCTTATACTTTAAGAGATCACACTACCATGACATTTTCAAAAAATCGATATTTATTTTAAAACAAATTAATTAATCAATTAGAAAGACACACAGAAAAATATGATACACGAAAAAATATTAGGCTAATACTGGGATTCGAACCCAGGTTACCTCCTTTCCGGGGCCGGTGTTCTGACCACTAAGCTATAGCAGCCCTCTATGTCTCCGTGAATATATCAACCTTATATGTAGTTCTCATTTTTATTTATTGATTAATTTTTATTGTTGTCCGTAGAACAATCCACTTTTTTTTGATACGGTAGTTCAAATTACTTTGCAATGCCAAAGGAGGTGACCTGGGTTCGAATCCCAGTAGTAGCCTAATATTTTTTCGTGAATTAGATTTTTCTGTATGTCTTTCTAATTAATTAATTAATTTGGTTTTAAAAAATTTCACAGAACTTTGTTCTATAAAATTACAACTTCACAAATATTAATGTGTTCTTGAATATATACGATATTTATTTATTTATTAATCAACGCCCTAATGGGCTTTTACAGTACAAGAAAGTTAAAAGGATTTTTAAATACCTAACATAAAACACATTTTACAGTAAATAATAAAAGAAATACAACATATTTAAGAGAAATGTACAATATATATAAACAATAATTATTACAAAATAGCAGTGGGCTGGACATTTGGCTTGACAGGAGGATACTAGATGGGCACTCAGAATCCTACAGTGGAGGCCCTGGACGAAAAATAAAAGCGTCGGAAGCCCTCCCAAAAGGTGGTCTGATGACACAGTCCAGCAAGCAGGAAGAACCTGGATGCGAAGGGGGAGAAACAGAGATGAGTGGAAGAAAGAGGTCTATATCCAGCAGTGGAGGGAAAAAGGCTAAGGAAGAAGAAGAAGAAGAAGTAAAAATAATTAGAAATTTTTAACAAATTAATAATAAAGTAAAATAAAGATAATTAAACTAATATACCAGAAAACTAAGGTAAGAAGATAAAATTAAACAAAAAAATAATTTAAATATAGAATTAAAACATATTTAAAAGGTAGATGAATGAATAATAATTAAGACACTTTAAAGTAAATAAGTACATATAATTAACAAGGGACAATAAATAAATAAAAATTTAGTCCATTAAACAGTAATTTTGTCTACTGGCATATTCAGTCTAAGTAATTTTTTAATTCTGGTATTCTCTTACAACGAATGTCTACGAATTTCGAGAATTTGTTTCCAAGGCGATGCATGCGTGTTAACAGTGAAATTCCTGTGGGTCCCTACCGTGATGTCTCGTTTGTCTTGGTGTATTATACGAGACCACCTGAATCAGTTCAGGGCAGTCCAACAATCTTTTAATAATTTTAAATAGAAACACTTATGTCGCTGACATCTTTTCTTTGTGATAATTTCTTCAAACGAAGTTTATTTATTAAATTACCAAAATTTATTAATATGTTTTTGATTTGCTATATAGCCCAATAATTTGCGTCTTCATTCAATTAAAAATTTTTAAAAAAATGAGTCGTAGCAATTTGAAGATAGCGTGTTAAGTTAATTTTTAAACAAAATTTCAATATTCTTTCACACTCGCACTGGTGAAGAGAATATCGCAATTGAATGTGTACTTACACTTGAAGCTATCAAGATACTATCTAAGTCCAAGTATAAAAACTAATATGTAAATTCATTTTTCACATGTTAATAAAAATTTAATATTACTAGTCTAATCTTAGAAAAATATCTGACGAAAAAGGGACTAAGTAAACATATCATGCTTTATCCTCGAGTTTTGATGTTCGACAGATAAAATATATTCTTTTACGTCCCGGCAAAGAATTACTTTTTGAAAAATCTAATTTTGATAGAATAAATATGACATACCTAGTACCTACCCGTATACACTGAGTTCAATGCCAAGCAGCCGTCTTTTAACATGTTAAATTCTAAAATTTATGTAAAAATAAACTTTTTATTAATTTGAGAAAACTAATGACCTTTCTATAAACGACACCGATTGTTTTTAAGGCTGGACATTCACTAGAAATACATATTTCTGGTATTTTTAAGAAAATGTGTGTTTTTATTATTCATTTACATCAGAATGTATACTCTAGACTGCACTATTTTTATTGCAATAACTTAGATAAAACCTTTTTTCCTATATAAAAGTAAAAAACTGAACATCATTTACTATAATAAAGAAAATATAAGCATTAATCGACAGACCGCGGTCAAAAAATCGTTTTTAGTGCCCTACGCGGCGCGAATTTTTAATTAATAATTATATGTACACATAATATCTTTTTTATACATATTAAATATACTTCGTTGTCTAGAATTCATGCTAAGGAAATTAATAAATATTCAATATTAATAATGTTACGATGTTTTTAAATTTGCAAGAAATTTTTACGTTTTTTATTAATTTTAAAACGCTTTTTATTTATATAAAAAGATGATTTTTAACAGTATATTATTTATTCCCGTACTTTGAGGCTTTAATCACTAAATAAAATTTAGTTTTTTAATAAAAAGACCTTAATTATTATTAAAAATTAAAATTCCAATTTAATTGTATACAAAAAAGTATGGCGAAGATGCAGATATATTTAAAAATGTACTAAAAATGACATAGAAATTTAAGAAAAATAAATAAATAGAAAAAACTAGTCCTTCTCAACACAGGAAACCCAAGCGAGGAGGACTTAGAACACAAACACCAACAACCACTTAATTTACATACTTTTACATTACATATATATACTTGTATCTGAATAGAAACTAATAAAAATAAAACTGACCATATTATGTAACATTTTATCATTCTCTGCCGAAGTTAAATTTCAGCTGAAAATCTTTTTGAGATGTTATACAGAATTTAGAAATTTTTACACGTAACTACATTAAATATAACAAAGTAAAACGTGATACAAATAAAAATCTGCTTCTAAACCTTAGGCGCTGCCGCATTCACATAAATTATATTTATTGCATTTGATATAGAGAGAAGTTTTAACCAACCGATATGAAGTGACCTTTTAACTTCACTCTATAGATAGAAATAGACGCTCTGTGACTCTTAGGTCAGTTGAGTTATTTTATTATTCGATAGCCGATTGACCTTTCTGTATCTTGCAAAGTCAGTCATTGTTTATGCATCAGTCAGATCCATCCACATATTATATGAAAGGTATAAAAGCAAAGGCAAAAATATAAAAAAGAATTAAATGTTTTGAATGTAGTCTCCAAGGATTACTAATTTAGAATGTATTGAATTTAAGATTTTTTAGGAAATATAGCTCTTTCCCTTCCAAAATCATGTTTCCAAATCACTAATAAAAGTTGTTTTTTTGGGTCACAATACTAGGATTGGTCGGCACCAAGTACTCCATCTTTCCACTGCTCTCTGTCACCTGCCAGCCTCTTCATGTCTTGGTAGGTGCTACAGCGCACATCTCCAATAACCTGATCTATGTAGCTTGATCTCGGGCGGCCTGTACGATTATTGCCTTCAATATTTCCTTTGACGATGGTAAAAAGCAGGCCCGGGTGCCTTATGTTATGGCCTATCCAATTTGCTCGTCGTTGGGCGATTCTGTTCAGGAACTGCCTCTTTTCGCCCACCCTGCTCAGCACCTCGTCGTTTCGAATATGCTCTGATCAATGGATCCTCGCCATGCGTCTGTAGCACCACATCTCGAAAACCACTAGCCTCCCGGACATGCTCTGGTCGATGGTCCACGTTTCGCCGCCACACAACAGCACACTCCAAGTGTTTTTACCAAATTCCTCCTAAACTTTCTATCAATGTTAGGAGATTCAAATATCTTGGATTTTTTGTTAAAGACGACTCTTGTTTGTTGGATTTTGCTTATAATGTCTGCCTTTGAGCGGCCATCTTGGGAAATTCTGCTGCCCAAATATGTGATTTTTTTCACTTGTTTGATAGTGACGCCACTCCAAACAATATTTGTAGGTAGCACTTCTCTTCCAACAACCATGCACTTTGTTTTATCTTTGTTTATTATTTAAAAGTTAAAACAGTAATATTCTCGTAGTGTAAAAAACAAAGGCAGCAATCTCCACTTCAACCAATCAACCCCTAAGGATTGTCAGTGACAAAATAGCCGCTTTATACTTAAGCGAGAGTCGGTGTCGATTTTAGAATGAAATACAACAATATCACAATATCCAATTATATAAATAGCAAAAGCGGAAATGTCTACTATTTTGTAGTAAACACAGCAATATCCATATTTAAACTTAATTTTTTTTACTCACATTAAGATGTAGTTGGGTGAAAGAAAGAACAATAAATTTCTCTGAAATTTTCTGGAATCTATGGAATACATAGATTCCAGAACACTTCCTCGAGTAGTGACATATTTTGTATTTATTTGTATTTATTTCAGAAACTCCTGAGTGGGGCATTTATGCCTTTACTTTTATACCCATCATCTGTCATACAACTGAAATCGTAGTAACTTGTTGCCAAATATCACTGCTTATTTTCAATATTATATGGGTTACGAAAAAATAAGTGGCAATTGCAAGAGTAGCTTGTTGGTCTTGTGGTTAGGACTCTCGCCTCGCGGGTTCGAACCTCATTCCAGACCAGCAAGTTAGTTCTATTTAGCTTAGTTTGACAAAAGTAAGAATATTAATGTGATACGTATTACGCATTTGGATCTCTATTAAAAAAAATGCTTTTAAAAATTTAATTCAATTAAGATATAGCTTTCGCTAATTCCAGAAAATTTCCTCGAGTAGTGACGTATTTTGGTATTTATCTCAGAAACACCCAAGTCTGAAATTGCTGCATTTGCTATTATACCCTTCATGTGTGGTTCATACGTCATTACTGACAGGATACATTAGTGGAGCTTACTTGTTCGTTTAAAATATGGCGGTGATCGGGTTTCGTGACAAGATGTACGAGTTTGGTAACTTCATCCATTAATATTCGCGGTTTTATCAGAAATAGTGGTGTTGTTCTAGGTCATTGAAACTATTAACAGATATGAGGGCATTCCAATTATAAACAAAAGGAAAATTTGTATTATTCAATGCCATTTTTATTTAAACACATATTTTTTATGTTGTTAGCGTTAACTTTGTGGTTGGACATAATTATTAATTTCAAAAACTATAAATATTGTGTAAACCTTAGAGATTATTTTTAAATGTCTACCGTTTCGGTACTACTATATCTGATGATGATGTGTCAGTATTTTACATAGGTTAAGCGAAACGTTATTTAATATTACAATAAATAAAAGGTATTTTATTAGGTAATAATAATTTCTCACAATTTTCAAACAGTTTTTAGAAATATGCCACACTTTAATAAAAAGCAAAGGTTTGTAAGAAATAGAGGGTTTAGGTTAGATAATTTATACATTAGAAAATTACTTAACAATTAATCTAATTGTATTAATAACCAATTCAATTTAACGAATAACCCATTATATAATAAATATTCCTAATTTCAATGTCTCCCTGTCAAACTCTACCCCATTACCCTAACATTAATGAGACAAAACCTCCACCTTAAATTTGAATACATTACAAATTTAATTTAGGGAAGTCATTGCGCGTCCGTCTTGATGAAGATACAGTGATGTCAAACAGGTAGACGTTTAGAAACAATCGAAACGCATTCGAACAAGTCACTCTGATCTAGGGTCATACTGTATGATAGATCTTCTGGGGTATTACGTCGTGTTTTACGACCTTTCTAGCCGACGTTTCGGATTCCATTGCAGGGCTAATGTGACACTGTATAATACCCCAGAGGACACATACCAGAAGATTCTGGTAGCCGTGAAAACCGTAGAACATTCTTATATGATAGATTAACGGATTCCGCCTTAATCTCCTTAAAGCATTTAGAAAATATTTTTCTTGGTATAATTTAGAGTATTATCAGATTTATGATAACTTTTGAACATCTAATGCAATTAATTTGTGCAATAAAATCATATGTAAACCATGCATATAATTTGGGTAATAAAATCACCTTTAATTCAAATCAATAATGAACCAAGTTGAAGGAAATGATAGTTTTCAAATCTGGTTGATTAAATTAATGAACAAATGTAGTTAAAATACTCTTGTAGGGACAGGAGTAGCCCACTGAGCACACTTCACCTTATAAGCGGTAACTCAATGCCCAATTGTCTCTATTTGCTGTGAACGCCGATAAGAAAAGTCGCATGGAAATTTGCTAACAGTAAGAATATGCTGAAAGCTGGTTATTCGAGCTTCTAGTGCAGAGTTTCGCACAGTTCGTGCAAAAAATACAATTGTGGGAGAAGAAATATTCCGAGAAATTTCACCTTTCAGTCAATCTGCATTGCGCTCCTGTCGGGAGAGTTCTCTTTACACCTCGAATGGACGAACTTCGCTTTCAACTTTAGCCGTGCACCAAAGTAAAATATCTAATTTCGCTATCTACATACTATCACATGACGTGGCTTTTATAGTCAAATTGATTTAGTTTAATTTATTACTCGAGAATGTCACTGGACACGATTTTAATATAGTACCGTTCTTAATTTTATAGTTAGTGTGTTTCTCCAGAATATTTCAATATCACTTATTATTGAACTGTTCTTTAATTTGCACTGGTTAAAACTACTTCGATCGCTTTGATCACTTTTAGTGAATTCCGTTCAATGTTCGCACTTTGAAACTACTCGCCCCGGTATCCCTTTATTCTGCTTTCGCTGACATAACTGCTGATCACACTAGGCTCGCTCTATTGGTAGTATTGCGTATTGTAATATCACCGCCACGAATCATTGGTCGCGTGACTCCTTTTATAGAAAAATCCCTTAGTCAGATTGGTTCTAAAATTGGTGAGAGGCATGTAGAACGTTCTAGACTTTTCCAATGTAATGTTTTACTACGTAATGGAATGTCATAGATTCTTTGAGAGAGAGAATGCGGTCACGCATGACGGACAACGCAGTGTCGTAATATTCAAGAATTTGCGGTTACGGATAACTGACCCTGCTTTGCGTGACATTGTTGTATTTCTATCAACATTTAATAAGTTCACCGTCTCGCTGTAAAATTTTAGATTTACATTCTTACATTTCATTTCATTGTGTTACTTTATACATCTTAAAGTGACCTCAGAGCTACTCCTTTAACTAACTAACTAATCACCACGCCGTTTCTCCGCAGGGGTAGGCAGAGAGGATAGAACGCCATATTCCTATATCTTGCATAGTTTGCTACTTCTCGAGTGGTAATAAATGGCCTGCTTTAGCAAGACAATCTTTCAATCCTCAACTTGGTCGACACCTTTCCCAAACTTTTTATTGCTATCCTTACACAGATTTTACACTTTGTATTAGTCAATAAAATATAATCATTTAATTAATGAAAAGGAATTGTATACTAACGCATTTATTATGATGAAGACTGATTAAAAATATAATTGTTAGAAATCAAATATTAAAAAATGTGAGGGAATTTGAAAAATAATCCCTCACGTATTGGCACCCGGCAATGTCACCCTCATTTTTTCCAGGTTTACTGTTCAAATGAAAAGGCTTTTTTCATACGTCAACAAAATTTTATTTTTGAATCAGAATCAAAACCTTCCAGCATAGGAATTGTTTGTATTTGTATGGAAAATTCAAAAGGATTACTCTTACTTTTACGCAGGAAAATAAAAATCTGCTTCCAGAGATTTTTACCATTTTAATGTGGCTTTAAAATTGAAATTTTATAAATAATATATTTTCGTGGCCAATTGGTTCAAGGGATGCAAGCTTACCCGTTGAGCCATCTTTACCCGTCTTGAATTATATTTTACATAAGATGCATAAATATGAGCGAGGTAAAAATTGTGTGCCAGGATAGAAGATTATGGCATTCTATCCACTTTGCATATCCTTACGGGAAAACGGCGTAATGGTTATCTAGAAAAAGTATCTAATTTAAATTTACTTAAATAAATTTATACACTGTCTTGCAAAAATTTAACTTTTAAGGCATATTTTCTTGAGAAAACTTAATTTGCATGCACCGGCCAGGGAATGGAAAACTGTGCTGACAGAGCAGCTCGCAGCGGTCGACATCATTATCTATACTAATATACAAAGAGGTAAAGTTTGTGAGTTTCTAAGTTTTTAAGTTTGGATGTAGGATGTTATCTCCGAAACTACTCGACCGATTTCAAAAATTCTCTCACCACTGTTTAGAATGGACTTTAAGAGTGTTTATAGGCTATATATTATCTAGTTAAAATAAAAACGCTTTTCGTGGTTTTTACAAATAAAGTCGACAAAAAAACCGTCGAGCGAATGCGTTTCTTACAAACTCTGCCTTAACAGTAAGAAATGAATGAATGCTTTCTATGGAGAAGTTGTAGAACTCAAAATTTTTTATAAAAAACCTGCAATAATATATTTATTTATTTATTTAATGTTTATGGAAGACCAACAGCACAAAAAAAGCATAGAAAACAATGATACAATATAGATGGCCAATTACAGGTCTCCACATTTAGAAATATATTAATTAGATAGAAAGAAAGAATAAAAAATTTGGTGCCGTGACCAGGAGGTAACATATATTAAGGTTAATACAAAAATTGATAAAATATGACTAAAAGTTACTAAAAAATCTACACGCGCGAAGCCGCCTGGGTAAGCTAGTTTATGATATTTTATTTGGTTTAAATATTTTTTCTAATTTCCAAAATTTCCAATTTATCTAATTTGTAAAATGTCTAAACCTCTCTCTGCTCTAACACTGTCCTTTACGATTATTGGTTTTCAGATAACTGAAAAATCCATTCCTAGGAAGCATGGGAAGGTAGCGTCTATGGGCTGAATTCTGTGCCTGTTCGCTTTTCTTTTGATTTTTGCATTCACCTACCGGATTTAAGCGTGCAACTTGGAGTACCGTTTCAACATTGATTACCACTTTATACTAATATCCTCCAGTATGGCCTATTCTCTGCTGCTGTTTCTTGGATATTGCTTTTAATGTTGGCATTTTGAAGCTTCCTCTTCCAGGGAATCATTGAATCGTTGTTTTGCCCCCCATGTGAGGGAAAGCTGGAAATACTTTATTTTGAATTTTGATATACTTTGGAAGCTTACCATCAACCCATTTGAAGTTGTTGCTGAAGGATAATAACTTTGACGCTTATTATTTTAGCTTTTTCAAGCACACTGTCAGTTGTGCGTTTATCTTGCCATTTAATTCTTATTTTTTCTGTGTCCCCATTTCAAAGGAACAAATGAAGTAACCCATAAAAACCAAGTTTTTATTATACTTCCTTTTTTCGCTTAACCTACGCGTTGGGCTTCGGTCGGACGACGCTACGAAAGGGAGTAGGTAATAAAAAATTTCCAAAAATCCAAACTTATACTATAATCAGGTTTCGCGTCTACCAGACACGTTGAAATATTTTCATACAACTTAATAAGTTGTATGAAAAACCATTCAAAATTTAAAAAATCCAAAAATTTACTAATGTTTTTTAACGAAAATTTGATAGATCTTCTTGATCGTCGCCACGAGTCTGCTTGCAAAGTTTCAGCTCGATTGGATCACGGGAAAGGGGTTTAAATGGATCCAAAGTTTTTTCGTCAGACAAGAAGACAAGCAGACGCCACGAGTTTAATATACAGTATAATTTCGTACAGTATAATTAAATATCTTACAGTATAATTTCGGCATTTATTGTACAAATATATATAGTGGTTATCTCAACGACAATATTTAGCAAAAAATTACGCGCGCTCGTGCCCGCGGGTATTGAAACCTTTTTTCCTTGTCAGGCATCAGCATTCGTACAAACACATACCCGTATATCCCGTTCGCGCATGTGCCTGTCGTTCTATATATACTCACAAATATTACAGCTAGTTAATGTTGAGCTCTTGATGTATTATAATATGAATGATTTCTTCCCGGCGCAACGACGCACAAAGGTTGAAAATTAGTTTCTGTGCGCGCAAAATTCAAAAAACGAAAGTCGTAATAAAAATAAAATATTTGCAGCGAAATAAACTTAGTTCCTTGGGTAATAAAGTTCCACTAATAGTTAATTACCTAGAATAAATCCCTCGTGTCTAGTCGAGCAGCTAGTGACATGTTGTTGCAAAAAAATTAAGTTGAGTTTTTGTCAGTAGGATACGAGTGTTTGTACCAAAGTGGTGTGTTTATATTTTTGAATTTTGTTCTTCGAACTATGGAATCGATAAACTTAGGTAACTTTTTTTTAATATAATCCACATTTTTATTCAATTAATATTCTACAAAGCCACGATTTGTTTTTTACAAAATATCGTAATTTTTTTCTGCATGCCTTAGACTGCCAAAACTGGGATTGACCTGCAATAATTCTAATTGTTGTAAACTATCGTTTTCTAATACCTTGGCTAGAGATTTAAAATCAATCGGAGTGCACTTCGGTGCGCCTGTATTCATAAATTATTTATTTTCCAGCTCTCGGATTACAAGGAAAAAACTGTTAGGAGTATGGTTAAAGGAGCGAGACTTTCTAAAGGAAGTAAAAAAAGCTGTTTTGTTAAAAAAGGACGATTAATATAACAAGGTATAATAAAAAAAACTTTGTTAAAATTTTGTGGACAAATACGTCGAAAGTGGATCAATTGTGGACGTCGTAAAGACAAGTTTAGAATTAAATATAAAGTGTGGTTAAGGTGGTATAATCAAGTTTTCAATACTACATTTATTTTATTTTTTATATCTTTAAATTGGTTTATTATTATTATTTAATGGGTATAGAATAAAAATAACACTAAAATAATTTCGCTCGCTCAGATTGTCTTTTCCGACCACTGTGCGATATGACTATTTTTCACCTTTTTGCAATCAGTCATCAAACTAACTGTTCTTCAAGAGTAAGGATTGAACCTCGAACTTGTCAATTTTTAGACATCTTATTCACACGCATAAGCCGCAATATATTTTTTGACCGTTTGAATATAAAGTGCAAAGAAAATTATCTCATATCTACCAGGAATCGAATATTGCCGACAGTATTTCTGATAAATTAAAATCCTGTTCGACAACATCTGCTCACAGCCTCACATTTTATTACACCCTTGGAAAAAAATGCTTCCCGAATACTTGACGTGGCATCGAATCAACATCAAATTTTAGGGTTAAAATTTAAATATCGGTGATGTTCTTACTTATATACTTTTTCAAGAAATTCACCACTGAAAATATTTTGATCTCATTTCGGTTGAATTGGATTCCCGAATAGTTTGGGGATATTTTCTTTAAAGAGTATTTTTTTAACCTTTGGAAGTCAACACACAGATGAAACCTTCACCCGAAAAAGGCTTCCATCTATTTGAAGGCACTGATATATTTTTCGAACGGCCCTGCTAGCGAGATAAAACCTTTGATTGAGCTGAGGTTGGTTAGAATTAGTTTAGGATCCGAATAAATTGGTTTACGTGAAAACAAACATAAGAAAAATGGCACTCTGAATGATTCGTTTACTCTCAATCCTAGTACTCTATTTAAGTATTCTGGGCTATTTTGCCGTTAGTATATATTGTCTATCTGGTCCACTATTCCAGGGGCGTGCAGTGGTAACAAGAAACATGACTTTTTTCTAAGCATATATTTTGAATAGAAACCGAAATAAGGGATATATCTCGTAATATTCAAATCAAAGTAATTAACATGTTATTCAGATTTTAATGTTTCATAATATTCTGCCAGATAAATGTTTAATTTCGTTATTTTTTTTCCAAATATACGGTTAAATAAAAGTCATGCTTTTTGTTCGCACTGCACGCGCCTGACGCATGCTTTAGTCGCAGTTTTGGAAGTCGAGGCAATAAATAGCATGCACAATTTCGATTAACAATAATTAATAATTAACAATAATTAATAATTAACAATAATAAAATAAACCATTGAGGATAGTACTAAAAAAATATATACAAGAATTAAAATAATTCTACAAGTTTTCAGATAATGACATTTAGACATAAAAATAAATTTAATATACTTCTATTAATATGTAAAACTAGCTTTCGTACTGCGTTTCCAAGGTTAAAGATTTAGTTAATACCCAAGTTAATTGATTTTGTTGGATCCACATTGTTTTGCAAAGTCTCCAATAAAAACAATGTTTCCATTAAATCTACGCTGGGATGGTGTCAAAGCGGAAAACCTCAATGCTGGAGCAGCTACATTGGCGTCGCCTGCCGGTGAAAAAAAGATATTTGACGGACCTCTGGTCTCCGTATCCTGGACAATATCACTGGATGGTGGCTAAAACTGCGGTCAGCTAAATCGGAGGCACTCCGCAAGCTGGTAGTACCGTGGAGACCTGGAGCCACCAAGCGTAACGTGCTTTCAGCATTTCGGGCCCAGCTGTGTGGAATCAGCTGCCTCAAGTGTTGCGATCCATGTAAAATCAAGAATCTTTCAAAAAGAGGCTAAAAACTCACTTCTTCAACATGTCACGTCTGTAAAGCACCCTTGAAGCGTCTTTCACAAAAAAACGGCGCTATAAAAATTATCATAAACATAAATTATTGTATTACCTACTTAAAGAATAAATAAAAAAGAGCCAGAACAGGCATGCAAAGTTTCTGGATTCTGGTTACAATATTTCATTTGAGCTGAAAATTCTTTAAAAAACCCAAAATCTATCTTGCGCATCAAGGAGACCTTCGAAATCTATAAAAACGCGGTGAATAAGATGATAAGGATGATGTTCATATAACATAGAGGATTATCAAAATATAGATATCTTAATATCAATAGATACATCTGTAAGTACCTTCGGGTTTATAGGAATGACAAAGTTTTTGACTGCAGGTGGCGGTAATAAAATTACAACTTACATACGAAACAAGATGAACAATTTCCAAAAATTTGATAGATTTGGCAGTCAATCATGGGTGGTAACGTCCACCCACGATAGATTCTGTAAAGTGATCACTTAAGTTAGCCGTACGGTAGGTCGTAAGCCCTATGAACACCCAAAAACTTCCACACCTGCTTTCCCATACAAAAAAATTATTTCGTCTCTGTAATATATCTTGATTAAGGAGATAAATCAGTCAAGTCTATGATTCCAAATTTTCTGTTCAAAACAAAATCGTTTTGATACCTCAGGCTCCGTTTTCGCCCCCTGTGACTTTTTCCTTTTCCCAAGGAGGAAAAAATAAATTTAAATGTCATCGTTTTACCAACATTAAGATTACGACACAATCGCTGAACCGAAAATTGCGTTCCAGTAGGGCTTCGTAGATTGGAAAAAGCGGTGGCGCAAGTGTATTGTATCATCCCGTGGGAATAATTTTGAAAACGACAAAATTAATTTTGATAAGATTTTTTGTCTCAAAATCGATAAATCCTTATTTCTTTATCATATGCCGTCTGGACCTTTCTAACTTGTACAAGATCTGTTGAAACTAATTTAATTGTCCATCTCTATTATCACTCATGCAAGAGTAACTAGATTACATCACACCTCTTTTACATTCCTGTAGCTTACACCAACTTCAGACTACGCTCACCCATAGTGAGAATGTACCAAGCTTACCACAACTTGTTCACCGACATCGATATGTATTTTATGTCTTCATAATAACTATTCAAATATGTACACAATGCTCTGCGATGCAAGGTATAAAAGAAGTTTCACATGGGTATCTTATTTTGTCTCTGTTTATTATTTTCGCTTAATAAATTATATTGTTACTTACTATTATTTCATTTACTTCACCTTATTCACTTTTTACATTCTATTTTTACTGTTCTTATCCATCATTTATTTACTCATTTTTTTACTGTTATACATATAAATATTTCAAATGTGTCTCTATATGAGATGTGCTTAAACACAGGTTAACATGTTCGATTCTGATTATATGCTCTTATACATACATATCACTAACTTTCGTCTGTTTTATTACAGAATAAGTAAATAAACCCATTAAATCGTATTTATTTTTGCGTAATTAAACACCTAGTAAAAAAAAAAGTATTTTTTAAAACAGACATTGTTTTTTTTAATTAAGTAATTTCGTTTCAAATCGAGTCTCTTAAGTAAAAACGTCTTCTTATTAAAATGCGCAACTTATTTAATAAGACGTTTTACTTTTTGAGAGTATTTAGTTTTACAATGTCATAAGTCTTTCAAAATTTACAAGTTCGTAATATTTTTTAAAACAAGTCAAACGTTTTGGAACCAGTCGAATTTGCACAAAGAAATTTACACTTTAGTTCATGTCTATATATTTTGGTGGTCCGTGGGGTTAAATATTGTTGTTCTTGTAATTCAAATAGTACTGCAGGCAATATAAGTGATACTTTTGCACATTAATTATATCATAATATCATTATTGTTTTTTAATGTTTCTTAACAAAAAATTAATTAAAAGGTCCTTCCCTATTAAATGCGACTTTTCTTTTTCAAAATTAATTATTCATTTGTTTTCGCGCCGTTTGTTTTTTCCTTTATATTGCTGTGTCTGCGACCACGGAAAAAATGAAAATTCACGTTTTTTTCGTATACGAGCTTCGTCGTGGTACTAATGCTGCTTAGACGGCCGCTATAAAAGTGATAAGTATGGAACAGGATATATATATATATATATACGATAATAAAATTTGAAAAGGAATTTTCTTGCACTCAGTTTTTAAAAAAATGTTTCAAATTCAAATGTATAACATTTCATTGTAAAACACATAATTTTTTGGTACAAAGTACAAATGATGTTAAATAAATATTACTTTGTGAACACAAATAGGTATTTTTTGGAAATCTGTACATATCGCATTCAGGGTGCGATATGTACACGGCGGCGACACGAAGAAGCCGGCTGATAAAGGCGGACTTCTTCATCAACCCCTTTTAAATTAGTGGCCGCACACCTCAAATCCTTCTTCAAAGCATCATAATAAAGACTGCGAAGACGAGGGTTATGATCGGTTTTAGTTTCACTATTTATTTTACCGTTTAATCTCTTTACCCAATACAAGTTTTAAAACACTGAATTGACAAACAAATTTGCCAACGAAAACAGTGTTAACATTCTCTCATTATAAGCGTACACATTTCTTTGAAAGAGCTCTCCAGATGGACCCAAGTAGAGGCTGGGCGGATCTCGGAACTCGATCAAATTACTTCGAGAGGCGGCTCCGCTTAAACCAGTAATTAATTATTTGCGAGCTTTCTTTAATCCAATACTTAAATAAGCAGCTGTGAATTTATTCCTTGAAAGTAATTACTGAGTTGGTATTTAAATTCAAATCAGGACATTTGTCACTGGAATAATAATTTGTGAAGATTTACATATAATATTGTATAATATAGTACTCTGGTCTGAGACAATCTCAAAGGACCGAATCTATTTATTTGTTAGTTATATATATTTAAATAAGAATATTGGTGCAAGAACGGGGAATGAGATATCTGGGAAGTAGGGTGGGGTGTTTTTAAATGAATCAGCGTACCCAGTTAACTTTAGAACGGGGTGGCTCGCGAATCGGTAAATTGATCATGAGGTTAAAGACGAAAGTTGCGGAAAAAATTAAGATTATTAAAATTCGATAAATCTAGGGTCGGTAGACATAAATCAAAAAAAAGCTTTATTTTTTTGATACACCATCAACATTAATTTAAATTAATAAATTAGTTATTATTGTGTCAAATGATGTGCAAATACATGTTAGTATTAATTTAGAGCACCCCAAAAAAATCAATGAAAAAAAGTAATAATTTGACATTTTTTTATTTAGTTTTTTGTTGTTCCTAAAAATATGAGCTTTTGATTTATGTATTTTAGTCTGCCGATCATAAAAATTTAGTAATAAAATATCAAAATATATTTGTAAAAATCTATATTTATGTTACAATCTATCTTTAAAAGAAGGATATAAAATATTGTCGATGTATTCGCCGCTATATTAGAACTCAATATAACGTTTGCGTCAGAAAATTATCACATTAAATATCGCGTCATATTAAGTTTGTCGCTTGCTAATAGCATTTTTGCCTTTTAATAAATATAGTAAAAAATACATGGAAAAATAAAATGGAAATAAACAAATATATTTTAGCGATATTTTTAGACTTTCAACGAGTATTTGAAACGATAGAAAGGAAAATCTATTACAAAAATTAGTCCTGTATTCAGCCCGGGAAAAGAAAAGGAAATACAGCAGGTTTGACAAAATGATAAAAGCGTTGAATTGGACGGAAATAAAAATAATACTTTTATATAATGTTATCATTTTTGTACACAGAATTTTTAATAACAAAATGTAAATAGAAATGTACATGATTAATAATCTAAAAATAGGAATGGAATAAAACATGTAATAAAAAACTTTATACAAAAAATAGTTTAGTGTACAAAGGCAGAAAATATGAAGAATGTAAATAAGTTGACAAAAATTTAAAATAAATACTATAGGGTGTGTATTATAATTATATATATATAAGCTAGACTGTAAAAGTATTATTGTATTATAGACCATGGGACCTAAATTTATATATTGTCGCGGAATCGTGGCTGTGGGAGGTAAATGAAACATTAATAAACCTTTTGTTTACTCAGCTTAGTTACTGGACTCGATTTTAATCGGAGCACTGTTGATTAATTATCGCTGGAATATTCCACATAGGTCGTTTGCCTCAAGTTCGCACTAGAAAACTCCCCAGGTAAGTATACACTCTACCGATTGTCTCTGATTGAGTTTCTATGATCGCGCGCCACTTGTCAAAACAACTCTTTCAACTGTACAACACGATGCCCCCGTATTTATAGAGACCTATGCTCTGGTCGTTTCGTGAAGCTGATTGATTTTGCCAAGACTTTGCAGCAATTTCCATTTTAGTATAAAAAGTGTAGAGTGCTGTTAAAGGCTCAATTACGTGCGATTCTTTCTTTGAAAGAAAATCATATATGTTAAAAGGAATATTTCTAAAAAACTCCACGTTAAAAAAATAAATAAAGAGGTATCGTTATTAGTTATGAAAGCTGTATACACTAACTTGTTAATGACAAAAAATCAACAAATATCTCTAGCAGAGACAATAGTAATATATGAAAGGTTCTTGATTCGAACATATTTATAGAACTTTCAAAAAATTTAATAATGTGTGGATGTTCTTACGATGGAATTGATGGACGTTGCATTTTGTAGAGTGATCACTTAAGCCAGCTCATACAGGTTGTAACCCCTGAGCCATCGTATAAGAGACTTCCATCCACTTTTCTCATATACAAATGGCTGTGAGACTTCTATAATTTATTTTATCCTTTTTTAATTTATTTTTTTTAGATTTTTTTTCTAGACTTCAACAGGCCAGGAGGCCCAATAACAGAAGCGAAATACATCACAAAACATCCAGTCTTGAGTAAATCACATAGATTGAGTTGTGACCCCACCGGGAATCGAACCCGGAACCCTCGGTTTGGGAAGCCGGCATCATACCCACTGCGCTACGAGGGCCGCTCTATATATAATAAAAATATATAACATGATTTGACAGTCCTCATATTCCAGTGGGTATGATATTGGTCCAAGGGTCTGTTATATCGTTAAAAATAAAATAAAAATGAGCTCATAAAAATTACTCGCATTCTGTCCTAATTCAATTCCAATTATCCAACGGCGCTACTACCGGTTTGCAGAGCCTTAAGTTGTTTCGCCGCCCTTAACGGCGTGGCCCGTAATCGCGAGTCACCCCCGCGAGCCTGGCGCGATTCTTTCATTTTGTTCCGAAGGGTTGAGACGGGGTTAATAAAGCCGTAGGCATAAAGAAACCGCCCCAGTAAACGAGATCGAGAGGCACTCGGTTTCGGCATTACGGGGCGGGTATAAAAGTTTTACTGTAGTCAGTCGCGATGTTGTAACAAAACGACAGTTAACCCCCGCGGCGTATTACAAAAATTAAGGGTGTCGTCAGTGCTTACTCGCAACCGCCGCTTTCTTTAGTTTTTGTGAGGACGTTTAACCATTGTTAAAATTACTGTGGTGCATAAACTTTATAGTAGGAACAAAATTACTCTAATATTTTTGGTTTACACATTTTGTAATAAAAATGAAATTTGTCAATGAGATTCTTTCCAACGTTTGGTTGCCTACCATAAACATTTTTACCCCTTTAATTGTTGTCAAACTATTATAAAATTTATTAATATTTTAAACAATAACATTGTGGTCAGGCATTTTAACAGAATGTTAGTATATAACCACTTACGGAGATTTATAGTCTACCGGTTTCGAGACTACCCGTGTCTTCATCAGGACAACCACTTGTTGTTATACTTGCATGTAAATACCACTACACACCACAACCATAGTATTATTTATACACTAACACCTTCCCAAAATATTCCTCATATGCGGTTAGGAAACAACATGAGGAAAGGTGTTAAGAGTATAGTATTGTTGTATGTGTGGTATTTAAATGCTAGTGAGTGGTTGTCCTGACAAAGAGACCGGTACGTCTCGAGACCGGTAAACTAAAAATCTCCATAGTTGGTTATGTACTAACATAAGTAGCATTTTGTTTTTATAAAATTAGCTAAAAGGCTTGTTCACGAAATGCGATAACATCGAATATAAGACTCTACCGATTGTTGAATCATAGCCTTTAAACTATAAATCAAATTGAAAGAGTAAATATATACTTTATTACAAAAATGAAAGATGAATTGCATATTTATGCACTTTTATCATCAGAATCAGAAACATCAGCTTCAGTTTCCGATTTTTCTGAATCGTTGATTGCATTTTCCCACACCTCAAGGGCATTAGTGATGCAGCGTTTTTTAATTGATTGATTTTGGAATCGATAATCAATAATCAAGTACAACCCTTCACATCACCCCTTCTTACAATGTTCCCGATCGCCCACCACCTAGATACCCCCTCCACTTCTACCGAATCCACAACCCACACACCAGACAACCACTCCCACATACCTCAGTCTTAATTCACCTGATGAAGGAAACGGACATTTCCGAAACATGTAGTGAAACAAGTGCTCAAATATAAAATAGTGGAAAAAACAAAGTTAATTGTTTTATTTCATAATTTGTTGATTTTGGAATTTTTTCATTCGACCTTGCTTGAATATGCGCAGCTTCTCATAGAATTAAATCCACCCGATGTCTTTTAATCTCGGTGCCTGCGAAGCTTGATAGATGTCGCCACTGAATAATATTCCTCTCGCCGACGTAGAACAGGGATCTGTAATCTACGAACATCTCTTTAGTTGTCAGTTATTTCGGCTGGTTCTTTTCGCCCTACCTAACGTTCATATAGTCCTGCATTCATTGTTCTTTGGCGATTGTGTGTGAGAAGTTATGCCCTATTTATTTTATGCCAAGCACCCAATTTTTATATACATTTAAAAATGAAGGCTGTTTCCCTGTTTCAATGGTTGTAAAATATACGTTATTTCTCTATCGATTGCCATAAAATACTGTTTTTTCCGCAACTTTACGAGTGCGTACGTGATTTCATGTGAATTTATCGAATATGAACCAAACATCAAATAATTTTACGTCATTTTTACCATCGGTGAAAATCGTTAAATTTGTATCAATAAGTGCCGATAAAATAATTGTTATTACAACGGTTAGAAAAACCGTCACATGTTAAAAGTCCATTTCAATTATTATTTAGGTAGGTTAATGCTAACTCCTTTGTGATCTGGTAAGGAAGGTTGATGTATTCTGCTTATTAAATTATTTGTATATCGAAAATATACGACGTGAATATACGACACGTATGATGTTGTAGATTTGTAAGTTTATACAGGGTGTAAAAGAGCTAGCCCAAAACACTTTACAGATAGATTCCTGCCTAAATTTTGCATAGAAAATATAACAAAATCAATGTACTTATATCAATAACTATGCAGATAAGCGAATTTAAATATTGCATTCTTTTCAATGTTTTTGACTTATCTTCCAACAAAATATTGGACTATTATTAACGTAACTTATTTGGGACATTAAAAATTATTTTTCTGTAATACAATTCTACTTTGATAATAGTCTAATTTGAGTCTAATTATAATGCGTCCCTTTTAAACCCATTCACTCTCTCCATCTCCCGTCTCTTTTGTTCATTGCAATAGACATGCATCTAAATATATTACAATAATTATAAAAAACTCTAACAAATATGAATCAGATTTGTTCTTGTTCAAATTTCTGGTCATTGGTAATCCTCAGGGCAGTGACTACTGTTTAATTGTCTCTACGGTATTTCATCACATATAAGTAAATCATTGTATCATACCTCATTCTATTGTTTTGTATTGTATAGTTTCTTTTTGATGACAGTGAAGTGGTTTTGTTTGTGTGGACGCCTCCTCGCGCCGCTTGCACTCATATGAGTTTAAGCGACGCGGGGAGGATGACCACATTAGCATTAAAAATGCCTAATTGGGTGAAGAAATTTTAGGGCCGATATGGCAGCTATTGCATTATATGAAAAATAGAAGTTCTGAAATCACGACGAAAGATAAAACAAAAATGATTACAAGATAAAAAAAGTATTGCTATCACTGAGGCATATTTTATCTCATTTTGACATTCATCAGCTTCTCCCTTTTCCAACTGTCAATTCTGATTTATTATACTCTACTTGAGTTTAATTATACATTATTTGGAATACTACTCGAATTTCAAGAATGACTGAACCTCTCATCGACGGCCAAGTATTAAAGTAGCAGCCGATTCCATCAATAATCAAATTAAATGGTTAACGAGTATACGAATGCCTTCTTATATTATGTATTGTCGATCAACGTTGTTCTGCAACTGTCTAAAATTATGAAAGATTCCAAGTCTACGCTTGTATAAAATAATTTATTGAAACATACAAAATTGATGTTTTCATACAGTTTATTACATCATTGTGTTCATATGTGTTTGCTCAAAAATAACGTAGTAGGTATTTTATACATTTTAAAGACATGCCGAGACAATGCGAGACGGACAGATGGGCAGACACATACAGGTTCCCAAAGCTCGCGTTTATATGAACAACGTACAATATTCATCTAACTTACATACCTACTTATAAATTTCTGGAAATGTTCTTCAAAGTTTCAAAGAAAGGAATGGATATGGACTTTTTCTATCTATTCGAGTATTAATATTTGCAAGGGGAAAAGAATTTGATCGGGGTTAGACATTTGAAAAACTTCATGTTAGCGAACAGCTCACATTCGAGCTTATTTTCTATTCCTCTTTTAAAGGTAAAAAATATTCAAGTTTAATCACAAGTTTCACGATCATGTTCTCTTCATTATCCAACAAGTTGAACCTACTTTGGAATAGGCTCTATTATAGCGAAGACATGCTAAGCTTGCATTGGTTCGATCATTGACATTGACATACAGATTTATGTGTTATCAAATTATCAAAATCTATCCTTCACACTACCTTACATACGTGAGATCGAACTATGGCGTCACATTCCATAAATACATAACCACCAATCAAGGTTACACACACACACACACACAAACGTGGCGAGTCTGCTGCGTAGACGAAACTGAGGCACAGCAGTGTACACGAGCCATCGACACAGGTCGATGCCCGGAGCACCGTCAGCACACGCATACAGCCAGACTTCAAGAGAGTTTTTTGTTCCCAAAACATATAAAAAAGCCAACGCCCCGTAAGGGCATATCAGTCTCTCAACTACCTCCGGCATAGGTCGGAGGCCCTGTTCTGTCGAAGTATTTATCATTGCCTTTATTATCGTAATTATGCATGACTTTTAATTGTTTTATCGAGTAAATAAATAAATCAAAAATTTTTACGATTTTGGATAATTCCAGTTACATAACCGGTGGTGACCATAAAGCAACGTTTTCCTCATTCATCGATCACCAAAAATTGGTGACTACCGACGCTCACCCCTACCCCCAAAGAACTATGGGGGCTGGCCTTTAAGAGACGTCTCAGAAAAGCCTGAAGATGTAATTAGTAAATATTACACACTGTTGACCTCTACCTATCGTAGAAGAAGTGAACTCTCCAAAACAAAGCGCATATAATTTACGACCTCGGAAGAAATAATCAGTTCGGCCTATACCTCCGCCGTGATAGGACGTTCTCCTGATGACGCTGGATAAGACTTTAGCGAATCTTCGAGATATGCTTCTCAGTGAAAAATACATTTCGAATAAAATATCCGTTTTCTTTATCATTAAATATAAATATGTCCAACTATCGTTATAATCTTAACTTTTAGATATAAATAATAATCCACAATATTTAACTGTAGTCCTCCTGAAGTTATGAGTCAAAAATATTCAAGCAAACCTAATATTAATATTTATGGATACTTAAGAGTTTGAATTTTTAAAATATTTTTTTGTAAAAATTTTAAACTATCCATAAAGTAACTTATATCGAATATTAATAATTGATACTCATGCCAAAATCTTCTCATACAATATAACTGATTATATGATCTATTAATTCCACCCTCGCTACTTCTCTTAGATAACTTCACCGCTGTAGCCTAGTTTCTCTCTTACTTGATAAAGTTAACAATGAATATTTGCGAAAAAGAACTTAAAGTATTCCATTTACCACAAATTGAACTCGAAGATTTTCCAAGCCAAAGCTGTGCGTATCACTGAATAACGCGAAAAATTAGTCAATCTCATAGGATTGACAATGTTTGAGTCGCATTTTGTTCATAAGGAGCGTTGTGTCTAATTATTATAATGAGTATGACAATATTCAATACAATGAACACGCCAAAGAAAGCTTATTTATTTATTTATTTTATTTAGGAAAAGTTGACAGCAAATCTTAAATTAACATACGAGAGATAAAAATAGTAAATAATGAAAATTATAAATTTTCCGCTTAAAATTAATTATTAAATTATTATTAAATTATTAAAATAAATTAAAAAATTATTAAAATAAAGCAAAGTGTGACGTTATGACAATTTATAGTTTCATTATATGTTGATAAGGGGGGAAGGGTAGAGTGGGATGTAGGATTAGGATAAAGGAAAGAAGTATAGGAGTATATGGAAATATAAATTTTAAATGAAGTCAACTGGTTAGGGTGTCGTTGTGAAGTTAGTTTTTGTTTAATTTCCCGAATAGTCGAGTTAAAAATGTCTTTGTGGTTGTAATTTACGTTAAATGAATTTGTGGATCTATAGATGAATGAGTTTCGTTTAGAGTTGGTCTTGCAAAGAGGGAGATGAAAAGTAGGTGACTGTCTGCTGTTACGATTTGAAATGTGGAACGATAGACGTTGAAGGAGATCTCGAGTATCAACTAAATTGTGTGCGATTTTAAATAATAATAATAATAATAATAATAATAAAAACAATAGTTTTTATTCATATCTTATTTTTTTGAATAGTATTACACTTCGACTGCCTAACTAGGGATTACCTGTTTGAAGGCAGTCGACTGTTTACATAGCAAACATTATACATAACATTACAGAGTCCGCTATATTTCTACGTAAAATTAAATTCTGTATGTTAAAGTATTTTTTTATCATCTTCATTGCTAACATGAGATCAAAACGAACGAATGTTAAGGTTCTTTAAAAATCTATGTTGGTCGCTTTCAATTCTGCTCTTGTGTACTGTGTAGCCTGCATTCCATACCTGGGAAGCGTATTCCAAAGAGGTATGAATTAAGACGATACAAGTCATAAAGTTCTATCATCCCTTTTTCTACCCTTAACACTGTGGCGAAACAGTCTCACCGCAGCTCTCTGCCACTATTTAACTTGTAACATTGTTATAAACCACAATATAAAGTTTTTTAAGTATTGAAGTGAGAATTCAATAAAGGCATTAAAGACATCAACCAACTTGATAAGTTTACTCGCGAGGTTTAACAGTTAACTTCCAACAATGCTTAACTTAATTCGAGTATACGATGTACTAGCAAAAACTTCAACGAACTTATAAATTATAATTCAACAAATTGTTTTGAAACTGCATTTTAGCTGAAGGTTAATATATTATAGTGTGTTTAAGTTTGTCACTAGAGATGCAATTTAACGATGAAGAAAGTTTAACTTTATCTTCATGAATTACCCTTTAAAGAAGTTAACGAAGTAACGTATAAAAGTAACTACGTTTAAATATTACTAACACTGAAATTTCGCTGATTAAAATAATTTAAAATGGTTGAAAATGAAATACAGTTTAAGAAATATGTATAAAATCATAAAAATTCTGACATTTAACATTAAATCGGCCGGTTAGCAAATCAGTCGATTATTTTAACGTCCTTAAAATAAACCTGTGGCTTGGATAAAATCACCATTCTTTGTAAATTTAGAATTAAAACGTTTTAAAATTAATATTTTTATTTACACTTCTTTTTCAAACTTTATGCAATCAATTTGTAAATAAAATATATGGTTTTTATTTGAAAATATACGAGATTAGTGTACCAAAGATAACTCTATTTCATGAAAACTAAAATAGTGTTTCAGGGGTTATAATTTCTTTGATGTTATAACAATATATTTGTTCATATTTTTTTAAGGAAATGCTTCAAGTGTAAATGGATCTATCATAATAAAATTGATTAAAAGCCTGTTAAGCTATGGGTTTTGCAAAATGATTTAATAAGTTTACGTTAAATTTAGCAAAATCGAGAGCAAATACGAAAATCCTGTACTGGGGCCCCTTAAGCTAAAATTCAGGCATAAAAATTAATAGTTTTTTTTTCAATTAATAAAACAGTGGCAAAATTGCGTTTGAGAAATTTAGCATGATATATTTTTATTAACACTTAGCGCCCGTCGACGCCACGTGGAAGCGCACGAGCAGCGCCTTAATATCATACCTACCTACCTGCCGGGCAAAAGGTTGAACGTGATATTTGCATACATACAAGGCACCCAACTACGAATTCATTATGTATGCTTATTAAAGGTTAACTCGCAAAACTGGCGCGTTTCCGCAAAGGTGAGCGAATATATTCCAACGACACCTTCTCGGTGGGACAACACTGCCTTAACTGGGAACAATCATAAACACTCCCGGCAAAACCTCGGGTAGGTAAAAAGTTAATAATTAAAACACCTAACCTGTATTTCACTACGCCTGAATAGAATATAGATGAGACAAATCTTTCCTTTTCCATATAATTCGCAACCTTATTGATTCTCCTGAAATCACCAGCTTTCTCTTCTTCCACGTTGCATTCAGTTCTACCAGACAGAGCTACATCTTTTCCCTTTCAACCTATCACACTAATAATACGGAATCCTCTCCCACATACTTATATGATCCGTCTATAAAAATGTAATGAGATGCGAAAAAGAATTTACGCACTTTGTCACTTGTCACACAATTATATAAGAATTGAGAATGGCCCGTAACCATCTAGGGTGATTCACAAACTTCGGGAAAAGCCTAAAAACGTCCAGAATTGCCTAGGAGCGACGAGAACGTTCTCCTAAATACTAGATAAATCTAGGAGGTTCGTTATCAGCATTTTCGGATATAAATACAGCGCCGACCGCGGCATGAAATCAGTGCCAAGTCGACTGCAAGCTGCGTGGCCAGGGTAGCCAGGTGCGATAATTGAAGCGACAGATATCGAGCGAATAATCGAAGTACTAACAAAAGTAGCGAAAGAAATAAGCGATTAATACGTGAGAATCGGATGGAATGTTCTGGTGAATGTTAAATATATGTTACCCAGCGATAATAAAGCGTTTATTTACTAGTGATATACTGAAAAAAGTGTAATTTAAAGAATTTTAAGTTTAATTCGTTTAAGTGACTTTGTACATTAAATAATTAATTAATCAATAATTAATAAATCCTAATTCATTTCCAACGTTTTTATCAATTCCTCCCGCACCCACGACACGTGACAATTTGGATTCAATAGATATTTTTAATACCAAATATGTAGAATATTATTGTATAGTAAAGCAGACAGTGTAAACTCATTAATCTCCCTGACCATGTGTATTATATACATTATACGTATTACTTATTACTACTATTTATTTTTACTTTTCCTCCATATTATCACTAAGTATTTTTTTTTTGTCTGTTAAATTAATCTTTATTTCATTGTATGATCTGTGCCATCCGATAATTGTGAGAGACATTTAATTAACATGTATTAACGAAAACACATTATTATTGTGAAGTTGCAATTTCAAAACAAAATTAGAAACGAAAAAATATTTTAGTTGCTACCGGGAATCGAACCAACGGACCTCCACTCTATCCGGGAATAGCGCGTTATTCAATTTCGTCATACAAGGTCCAAAAATATACGTTAATTTACCAAGATGCCGTTGTTGTTAAGAAAGTTGCATATGCTCCTGGCACTGTTAAAGATTTGTAGTTTATAATATTACTGTCGTTCGATATATTCAGGTATTGAAACAAAAACGTAAATTTTAAACGACCCATATAGATGTGTTTCTATAATATATGGGTATAAATGTCGTTTCTCTTAGAGTCATATTAGTTTTATTTTATTATATAAGAGTTCAGATAAGAATATTGAAGAAACAATGAAAACTTTAATGTCATTTAAAGAATGTTTTCTATTCAAAAATAAATAAAATTAGACTCCCCCAAAATTGTAGCTTCTAGCTATGAGTTACCTCGTACATATTTAAAAATATTTAATATAAACGTGATTGTTTATATTAAATATTTATAAACATGCAAAATATCCTCTTATTTTCGAGAGTATTGACTGATTTTAATCGATTTTAATAAAATCTGTTAGTAATTTTCTTCGTTTTGCTTGAAGACCTACTTTGACCATTCTGATAAAACCACAGTAGATTGATCAACCTAGGTCTTAATAAACAAAAAAAGCGGTAGCTAACGTCCATTGAAAGGATGATGCACAAAACGAGGAAAAAGAAAAATACTTTTATTACAATGTACTAAATGTGGAGACCTGTAATTGGCCATCTATATTGTATCAATGTTTTCTATGCTTTTTTTTGTGCTGTTGGTCTTCCATAAACATTAAATAAATAAATAAATAAATGTATTCTCGATTGCATCATCCTATGGTAGATCTCTTTTCATATAAGCAAGACAATCGAATAAGTATGCGAAAGCCGTGTGTACGAGGCGCATTGTTTCATTGTGTTGGTGTTTATACCCGTAAATCTCAACATAACGAAACAATGTGCCTCGTACGCACGGCTCACACATACTAATTTGATTGTCTTGCTTATATGAAAAGAGGTCTACCTAATAAAAATGCGACCGAATTGCGCCGTCATCCCCGATGATCGCAGATTTCTCCACATGATCTCGTTAATAAGTTATTTATAAAATAGCGTAGATATTACTTATTATGAGCAGCGGAAAAGGCAACTTGTGGACTTATTTATAAGTTCTATATTAAGTTGCTGCGGTGAAACCTTAGTCCTTATTTATGGCCCGCCAAGTCCCGCAGCGTCGAATTATCCGCACGAACTTCATATTACTAAAAAATTCCTCTACGCCAGCACTTCTAAAATATTTTCAGTTCGCGGTACCACTAGTGCATCAGTACGTTATCACTTTTTATTATTCCTGTGCGCCCCAATTATTCCTGAGGGAACGTGCTTCAGTTTCTCTGCGTATTTTTGAGAAATAATTGTCTTTATTGATATATACTTGTCTTTATTGACATATAATGACACTCGCCTCGTGATGCAAAGGTCGCAGGTTCGAACCTCACTCCTGACTAGTAAGTTAGTCCTATATTCATAGCACAAGCGTTTAGCTTAGTTTGAAAATAGTAAGAATATTGATGTGACACGTATTCAGTGTTCGCATCTATTTCAAATCAGTCTGTAAGGTATACCTCCTTGCCTAGACCTATTCTGTTACTTTTAATATTGTTTAAATATGTTTAATAGTTTTTATTCAAATAAATAATTGACACACCACACGTTCCAAGATTCACTAGATTGTATAAATACCCTCAAATATAAATTAATCCTTCACTTCGGTCGCTCACAGATGTCGCTTCCTGTCCAAAAAAAACTAACTCATTGACCGTGCGCGGCGCCTTATATACTCGCAAACGATCAACGCCTGTATTTTGGCGTTATTCGACGTAAATTTTTTTGCCGTAAAAATATAAATAAAGGAGGTACTTCTGCTATTATCACAATGATCATAGGATCATAGCATAGCTTGGATATGAAGACAGATATTTATTTTGGGTCACATAAGCATAGCTTGGATATGAAGACAGATATTTATTTTGGGTCACATAAGCATAGCTTGGATATGAAGACAGATATTTATTTTGGGTCACAATTAAACAAAAATATATTATCAAAGCAACATCTGCTAGATGTCACCATAACAATGTGTAATAAATGCTCTTTAAAACAGATTTCAAGCCACAGAAAACCATTGAAACCTAGAGGTTACAAAATGCTACAATGAGATACAATCTTTGCCACCGTTTTCATACATTTTTGAATACACTGTTTTAAATATTTTTGTATTTTTTGGCGATTGCTATTCGAGCAATAAAGTCAAGTATATTCGCGTACACACAAGGGAGGTAAGTTATCTTTACCACCTTCATCGTAAATTTTATTTTAAAGTTGTAATATTCTTCTAAAGATTAAAATATTTTCGATTTCAAAAGTCAGTTGACGCACACTTTGAGAGTCGCTGTTCTACATAAAGCGAGTTTTACCACCAGTAATACAACACGTCTTCTCATTATATATAACATAAACCTTATTTACTATATTTTTTCTACATAGTAGCTTACGTTCTTACATATATAAACATAATCAAAAATTATCCGTGTATATTGCTTGAACGTTTGAATTTCCTATGCATATACATTGTTTTTTTTATCTCTGCACAAGATTAAAAATATTGAGAAAAAATAACGCCTTTATTTTAAATATTGATAAAAACATTTATGGCGTTTTCTTCGTCATTTATTTATTAAATATACATGTTTATAACTTTTCAAAGTGGTAGTAAATTATAACTAATTAATTAATCAGCCATTGGATCAATATTTAATATTCGGGAAAGGTACACAAAGGTATAGCAATGGGCAGGTCATGTTACCAGACAGGGAATAGACAGACGGGCACCCAGATTTCTGACCATGGGACATGAAAAGAGAAAGAAACTGGCCTCAGAAAAGGTGGGCCTATGATAATATACCCATCGATTAGAAAAGATTAGAAAAGCCCAAAGAAGAGAAGATTGGAGGACTTTAGAAGAGGCCTATAAGTGCGCAAATGAGTCAAATTATTTTTATTGTTGGGAATATCTACTTGCGTAATAAAATAATAAAATATACATTCCGAGATACTACAGTTACAAATAAAATAAATTATAATTACCAAATTTACTTATTCATTAAGTAAACTACTTATATAGTAGAAAATTATACATAAAAATAAATGGTATTATCAAACAAAGTACATCATAAAAAAAATTTACACAGTAAAAAAATAAGAAAAAAATTCAGACCATTAGTGTAATAGGATCATTTCAAAACATGACCTTAACTCCTGTGTATTGATGGTGTAACGTAGGTCTACATGTCATAGAAAACATTAAATATCTATCTTATTTTCCAAAACTAAAACGTCAAACTTTTTGTAATCATCGAATGGACATTTTCACACCAAAATGACAAATTTAAATTGTTACCAATGTGCGGATTTTTTAATTAAAAAATATTTATTCATTTCTCTCGTATTTTCGGCCAGTGTGTAAAAGAGATCAGAATATTGCACGTCGCAGTTAAATCAAGTAAGAAAGAGCACGACAATACCACACATTTCATGTAGGACAGAGACGCGGTTGCTTGGGTTTTGGCGGAAGAGAAAAACATTATCCAAAGAGCACGGTAGAGTCGGGTAACACGTGTTAGACAAAGACGGTCTGCGGTCGACCGCGTCGTTGAATTTAGTTGGTAAGGATACGTCGACTTGAGCGCACGCAAATTCGATATGCAATGATTTTATGATAATTTACTAAAATAATGCAAATATGTATGTTTACCTTACATAATTATATAAAGGGACCTTTAAAAAGTCTTCTCTGTATTGAAAAAATATTTTTTTTACCACATATTAAAAACTATGTCGATTTTTAATCATGTTACACTGTGTTACGCCACCGTTCCCGAAGGTATTTTTTAGCACAGTCTTTTAAGAGTTAAAATTCACCTGTAAAAATAATACATAATAATTCCGAGAGTTTCTATAAACAACGTTTTCTACATGGGCTGGCTATAATTATTAAGATATATATTCCTTAAGAAACATTAATAGGAATTCTTGTCACAACAATTTTCTTCCAAGTAAGTTAAACGCCGTTGCTGTGGAAAATAAGACTTTTATTTTTTATTTATTAACGCCCTTCAAGGCTTTTAGAAACAATAAGGTAAAATGTACATTAACTGAATGAATACTCCAACAATACAGAGTGCTTTATCAAGTAATACAATCAAGAAAAAATAATAATATAAAGATTAGCATAATACTAAAAGATAAATACAATATAATACAATCCGCTTATTAAAGTCGAATCTGACGAATAGGTACTGGTAATCTTTCAATATACCTTTTAAAATATCTTTAAATATTATAAAATTAGTGGCAAAAACGTCAAGTTGCTCATATCTGTTTGCTAGTCTAGGAAGCCTTTACAGCGGGGAAATAAAAAAGTAGTTGGTAGCTGCAGTTTCCAACGAAAAACCTGCATGACTCCTAGTTATGCTACTTGGTGTTTTCCGTGGACGAGGCTCGGACCCTGATCAAAGCTTGCCTTCTCGGTATATTTTCGTTTTGTTCAACCCAAATCAAAAAAAGGAAAAAAATCCATAAAATATTGATATATTTTAATTTATGTTTATCCTCTTCCAGCTTACTGCTAAATAAAATGAGCACGTACTTTTGAAATTATTTTAATCAAATTTGGTACATTTGTCAAGTAGCTATTTAGTTTAATCGCCAAATTTAATTTACAATAAACAACGTTCGAGAAATATTTAATAATTTTTTTCAAAATGGAGTATTTAAAATTTTCAATCGTCTGTCGCTCCAGGTTTTCTTTTGAATTCATTCTATCGAGTCTTTCGTGGGTCATATAAAATCAAATACCGCAATTAGAGAGAATTGTATGAGAGTAGAAGCCAGCGACTGCCAGACTTGCGTTATAGTATCAAACCTGAAATATTTTATGTAGATGTACACTATAGTAGGTAAGAAGTTTTAGATATTACGACATTTGAGATCGGTGTATTTTAACAGATAACAGATAATAATGGTACAAACAAAATTGTAAGTAAAATAGTAGATTATAAGGCATTTGGTAATATTATTAAATAGTGGCCCGAATAAAATATATAAAAATCAGATTTATTACTATAACGTAAATGACACGATTATATATAGAGCTCAATGCGTCTTACGGAAGAAATGACCCGCGAAAAGCTTCTGGCAATCATTAATGTGAGTGTACAGTACTGTCCCGTTAAGTATATAAAAAAATCAGTTTTCATATTTTTACGTTTTACATACACATTTTTTTGTACCTTATTAACTTTTATCTGCCAAAATCCCCCGAACTCAAATGTCATAATATCCAAATATCCTTACCTACTATAGTGTACATCCACAGAAAATATTTCTGGTTTGATACTGTGACGTAAATCTGGCGGCCACCGGCTCTTAGTCTACATGAAAAATAATTAGGTTTTGCCTTGGATGTCAAAAAGTTTACGACACTATAACGTATAAAGGAATTTCATATGTAAAGTCTAGTTTACACTTATTCCTTTGATATCTGTACAAATTACGACAGTTTTAACTTAAATATTCTTTTTTCCTTCAGTTTAAGCTGGACTTTGGACCTAGCAGTGCTCACAGACCTCTTTTCCAAGAAATATTCAAATATTGGTTGCAGATTGTCGATATTCAATTTTAAAAGTTATGATAAATTTTTTTAAAGTTAATTGTTTTCAATTGTAAATTTGCATATGTAGGTATATTAACTATTTATATGCGTGCATGTGAGAATTTGAATGTACACGTCCTATGACTAGTGTTGGCAATAACACCCTTTTACTAGGTGAATGTCAGAAAATTGTTAAAAAATCAAAACACAAAATTTAGTATTCGCTCACTCTTTATTTCGATTTCATTTAAATTTCATTTAAAAGCGAACAATTTTTATTTAACCATAATTATGAAGAGAGAATTTTGAAGAAGCCTCCATTCGCCAGATGCCCTCTGAACTTAAACAATGAATGTATTAAGATAACTGAAAATTCCTTTTCGAAAAGATTGTCGAAAGACTTCGTTCCCTACACAGCCTGAAATGAAAAGAAAATATTATTCAAAAAAGGTTTCTGAACTTCCTTTTTGCCTTTGTATTAAGAAGAATCCACAGTCTCAAGATTATTTATTTCCTTTTATAAAAACTTACGGGTTGTAGTAAAAAGGGGATGAAATTTATCAAAACTCAACTACATAATTTATTATTGAATTTTTGTTTAAAAATTTTATTTAAAAAAAAACCTTCAATATCAAACACAGACTTTTATATAATTAACTGATACGGCAGTTACTTTTTGATCCTACTCATTCGGGTAGGATATTGAGTCACCTAGTAGGCAGATTTGTTAAGCCATTAGAGGGAACGAGCTTAGGATTGGAGTCGTGCTATGGAATGTAATGTTATTAATATGCTTGGAGAATTCCGAAAAGTGATTATTTTTTATATTTAAGTTTCTTAAAGAAATAGTGACAAAATAACTCAACATGTATTACAAAGAAAAATTTTATGATTATATATTTTTATATTTCCCTGACGAAGAAACTTTATTTAAAAACTGGTTGTTTAAACAATTAAAATAATGTTGTTTTAGGCATATAAATTGAGTGTCTTGTTGGTCTTGTGGTTAGGATACTCGCCTCGTGATCCAAAGGTCGCGGGCTCGAACCTCACTCCAGACTAGCAAGTTAGTCCTATTTTCATAGCACAAGCGTTTAGCTAAGTTTGAAAATAGTAAGAATATTGATGTGACACTTATTCCGTGTTCGCATCTCTATTTAAAAAAATTTAATTAAATTAAAAAAAAAATTTTTTTTCATTTTTTTGAAAAATCTTAATTATAATTCTTCTGAAAAACGAAGTATTTTAAATATATTTATAACTAAAGTACACACTTTTACTATGAACAGAGGACTATAGCTAGACCGCATTCAAAAGAATGTGCAAAAAAAATATGTGTGTTGTTACGATGCAAAAAATGAACAGAAAATAAGTTTTTCTAGTAAGTAAGTAACCCTTTTTAAACTAAAAAATATATATTTATTTGGAATATCATATTGAGGCTTGTAATACGGGCTTTCCAGGCAACTTTCCCCCGCTTTCTTCTTACCGGACAAAGCTAGGGAATGGTCTTTTGATTGTGGTCGACGTATAACATAATGATCGTCTGAGATGAGATTTAATTTTTTAGATTGATCACTACCAACAAGTACGTCAATTGAAATATCGTTTTTATTATTATCATTTTTCATTTATTTATAACCATTTAATTTATTACAATTTTTCTCAAAAAAATTAAGCACACAATAAGGCACACAATGTGGCAGTTACGAGGCTGGCTTAAAGTCTTTCATATCAAATTATATTTTGATCGATGCTTTATCGGCGACCCTCACAAATCGGCCTCTCACGCCGAGGGTTTCGGATTCAATTCCCGGTGAGGTCACAAATAATCTATGTGATTTACTTAAGCCCGGGTGTCTTGTTATGTGATTCGCTTCTGTAATTGGGCTGGCTTGCTGAAGCGAAAGAAAAAAAATATTATCATGTCTAAAAAAATAACAATTTAAACTGTCGCATGGGATATTCTGTTTCACACCCATATTTTTTTGCGCAACATATTTCAATTGCTCAGCTATCTGATATTGCATAGTTATAAAAGAAAGTCTGTATATATATATTTTTTTTTCTCTTCTTCGTTTTAAATATTTATAAATTTTTTATCTTATTTGGAAAACTTCTGTTAGACTAATGTATTAATTTATATAATGTATTCATCTAATTTAACTTTTTATTGTATTAATTTAATTAAAATAATTGTATTGTATTAATCTAATTTAAATTTTTATAATGTACTTATTTACTTGAACTCTAAATTATTAATTAATTATATATACTAATGAGTACCTATAGTCGAATATTGTGTTTTAAAATGAAATATATAACTTGCCCTAAAACGGGCCAGCCTAGTTGGGTAGTTACATATTTTATTATATGATTATATGATAAATTATTATTGTATAATTATATTTGTAATGTAATTTAATGTAATGTTAAAATAAAATAAAAAGATAATGATAAAAAAGATAAAGATAAAGATATTAAATATTCCTTATTAATTATTCCATTTATATATTTTTTTCTCTTCTTCTTCGTTTTAAATATTTATAATTTTTTTATCTTATTTGGAAAACTTCTGTTAGACTAATGTATTCATTTATATAATGTATTTATCCAATTAAACTTTTTATTGTATTAATTTAATTAAAATATTTGTATTATATTAATCTAATTAAAAATTTTATAATCTACTAATTTACTTGAACTCTAAATTATTAATTAATTATATATACTAATGAGTACCTATAGTCGAATATTGTGTTTTAAAATGAAATATATAACTTGCCCTAAAACGGGCCAGCCTAGTTGGGTAGTTACATGTTTTATTATATGATTGTATGATAAATTATTATTGTATAATTATATTTGTAATGTAATTGAATGTAATGATAAAATAAAATAAAAAGATAAAGATAAAAAAGATAAAGATAAAGATATTAAATATTCCTTAATACATATCCAATATAATGTAGATAAACTGCATCAAAAGGGTTCAGAAGTTACCTTATGTGTATGTAAGTATATATAAAAATTAGAAATTACGATTCGGGCTTTTACACTTAATAGGAAATCTTGACTAAATAACACAAGCCAGACAATTACGAGAAATGACTAGCAGAATTTCTTACGTTAAAAAATAAATAACTTTTTATGTTATGGTAGATGTAACTGGAATTTGTCACATGGTTAAACCGAAATAAACTTATTTATTCGCGTGGTTTGCGCCCTAGCTAAACTGTATTGTAAATTAAGCAAGTGGCTTAAGTATTAGGAGTTCCGGAAAGTAGTCCATCATTTCTAAAGAAGTTTGGGGCTATTCTGGATTATTTCAGGGGTTTTCGTCACTTTATTACTTATTTTCACTTCTTTATAAATCCCCTTCTTCCCTTCGTGAAACAAAATAGCGAAATGCTTCAATTGCATTCCTGTATTTTCCATCTCAGTTGATATTTATTTAAATTAAAGTTTGTTAATTTTAACAACATTCATAATAACAAACATACCTTATATCAACGTACTTAATCATAATTAGAAACACTTTTTCGCGTCTGGCACAAAATAAACAAGACTTTTTAAAAAACATGAAATAACATAACATGATAGTACATTAACCTTACTTTTCATATATTTTGCACTTAACCTACGAAAAGTAGTGAGACTATTTACTTTTTTCACATTTGCTGGCAGTTCATTGAACAATTTGGAACCTTTATAGTTATAAAGTATTTTATATTCCTGCCAGCTTTATTTGTGGAAGTCTAAAAACACCCCTACTACTCGTAGGGTAAGTGTGGACCTCAAAATTGTATTTCATATTTTTGTATACAAACAGGGTAATTTGGAAAATATTAATAACCTTACAAGACTATATATCTGCTTTGATCATGAGTCGAAAATTTTCAAGCAATCATTTTCTAATATCAAAAGTTATGGAGATATGTGACATCAAAGCTCGCATTTTTTTCAATACTTCTGACTTATTTTTGTAACGTTGGATTATCATTACAGTTACTTATATCAAATATGCAAAATTCATTCCCATAATACCTACAATTAAGTCAAATAAAATTATCAAAACCTTCGAATTCCAATCGGAATTTTTGCAGGGTTTTTATAATTTTATTTAACTTGTATTGAAACGAATGATTTTTTTGCAAACTTTTATGTCGCATATCTTCATAACTATTGATATTAGATCATAGTTGCTTGAACATTTTCAACTCATAATCAAAGCAGGAATATATTCCTGCGAGGTTATTAATATTTTCCAAATAACCCTGTTAATATACAAATATTGCATAACTCCATAAATATTGATATAAGGTCAAGGCTGCTTGAACATTTTCAACTTATAATCAGAGCAAGAATATAGTCCTGTGAGGCTTTTATTTTTTTTCATGCATATACGAACTAATCGATTTTTTGTTTTATATATCAAGACTAAGTTTAAATTTAAACCTACTAAATGCACATTGATAGGCAAATTCTTAATGACATACTTTGTAATAATTTTTTGCATTAAAAGATATGCTGGAATTATTATATTTACATATATAACATTACATAATTTAACATATTTATGTAAAAAGTTGCACTAATAAAATGATGACTTCTTGCACGGGTTTGTGAATGGGAGTTGGACATTTATATTGATTACAGAAAAATATAATTATTTATTACATTTACTACTCTAATTATATATTATAAAATTCTATTCTTAGGCTTCATCGAACAAGGTGTTTGTAAAGTGAATAATAAATCATACAAACTTAATACAAATTCTTTGAATTTTCAAAGGTAAAACCGTTTTTCTGTTGATTTTATATTCATTCAAAAAGCCGTTTTTTCTGAGAAAGCGATCTAAAATGAATCATTAAAATGGTGTAGTTATTAAAGTCTTTCTTCGAAAACACGATTATTCCTCGTGAATGAAAGTTCACGAATTATTTGAGTGTTTTTTGTAATTCTTAGAAAATTATCGCCCGGAATCGGAAACATTTGTAATATTCATTGAGTAGCGGATTTTCAGAACGATCCATTGATCAAAACATTCGACGCGACGGAATTTTCAGTTTTAATCGCTCAAAGAAATATCATAATATCTTGAGCAATAAATAATTTTAATTAAGTTATGAAATTGTTTCTACTGAAAGTACTAGCTCATTAAAACTGTTTGATGTAAATGTTTCATATCTAAATCGGCTCGAGAACTCAATCTTTTTGATACTTTCTTCAGTTCAATGGTAAAATATGATACAAGTGTTATATTTTTGTTTCGTGGTCGCTGCGCGCGGGCCGCGCCAAGATTTGATTGGTTGGGCTGGCGCCTGATGTGTCCTGCGCCAATCGCTGGCCAGGATTCGAATTTTTAAAAATCCGCGCAGTGACAGGTGAAATGCGTGTCAGGTGTCGTTTTTCGATGAGAATCGACATTCCTCTTCGTTTATGTTCAAGTTCAGTTCCATTTAGCCTTCCGGAAGAGACACACCAACTGTTCCGGATTCGACGAAGCCAGGAGAATCTGGATTGAAGCGGCACCCGCCTTCCCAGAAAACCGCAAGTATCATTTTGTCCACTGTGTCGTAGTTAGCTTTGGCCCAGTGTATCTCGGGTGTCATTTACGGTCAATCATTAATCGGCGGCGATTGGAAAGGAAAATCTTTCTTTCTAATATCCGACCCGCGTGCGATGGTGGCGAGACGTTCGTCATCGTACAATTTTTGATTCTATACTGAAATATTTTTATAATTGATTGAAGTTTTAAAGAAGTTCTGTGTTAAAACTAATCTATGTTTTCTTGTTCTTATTGCACTGTCCCAATTCATTGTCTAGGTAGGCTGTTGGGGTCGGCTCTTCTCGTTCTCAGGCTGTATATCGCTGGGTATCACTTTCATCCAGGCCGTTTCTCTGTAGTACTTTGGAGCATCCAAGATTTCTTTGGTATTCCTCTGGATGACTTTCAATGAAGCTCCATGGACATCATCTGCTAAATCCTGTGGTCTGGTGGTCCCCGTCTTATTTGCCCATACCATCTCAATTGTTGTTCCTCCAGCTCCAACTCCAGCACGAATGCGTGAATTTATAACCCTATATTTTAGTGTTACTCGTGCCGACTATCTGAGCAAAATTCACAATTTTTTCTCACTTTGCACAGACGATCGCCTTAAAGAGCTAAGCGTCAAAATATTCATAAAATTCGGTGGCCGAGTCATCTGGAAAAATGACTGAACAACAAGTACCTAAGTCCCTGCTGAATGTATGACCAATAAGAGCTTAGGAAGTCCAAATTTAAGATGATGTGACAAAGTCCTCAAAGACACAACTACTTAGGAGATTCAAAACTGGAGCAAACTGGCACAAGCCCGAGATGCATGGAGGAAGTCTCTTGAAGAGGCCAAGACCCAACTAGGGTTGTAGATCCAACAGTCATGATGCTAATTTGATTGTATTGATAATAGGTAACTTAAATATAATTGTTGTACCGATGATTACCCATCGAATTCGAAAAATTCATTGCCAATCATCGATATAACCAGATACAAATCTCAAATAACGCTTAGTGTGTCATGGCTTAAAATACCATTACTAGTTTGAACACGTTTTGCTTGGATTGTATTTGTTGTTGTAGCCGGGCCTCGTGATCGAGGATCCCCTCGCCCTTCCAACTTAGCTGTTGCTGCGCCTCTCATGAGCTTTTCGATGGGAAAAAAGCCCCATTCGAGAGGCGCACTCTCTCCTGCACATTTCACATAGGAAGGAGTCGGGTTGCGTTGGTCGGTCCCGTTGACGCGTGGTTGCGGCTCGGTGCTCATTTTTTGATCGTCTGGCCGCCGCAACACCATCAGCCCGAGAGCAAACTCTCCTCCAGCTCACACTATCTTGTGCCATTGCTCCCAGTTCTCAGGTGCTCCACATAGGCTCAGCGATTCTCGGAGACAGTCTTTATACCGTTTCTTCTATCCTCCGGCCTTTTGTCTGCCCACTATTTCGCTATATAACACCCGCTTCTGAAGTCTGTGATCGCCCATGCGTAACACATATCCCGTCCATCTCAATCTCGCTTCCATGATCATGTCTTCAATTGGCCAACATTTAGAGCGACGCAGAGCTGTAATGTTAGATACATGGTCGCTCCAGTGGATCTGTAGAATTCGGCGAAGGAATCGTTGGTGGAACATGTCTTCTGTAGGGTACCCAATTGATAATTTGATTGTATCGATAATAGGTGACTGAAATACAAATGTTGTACCGATGGTTTCCCATCAAATTAAAAAAATCAGATACCGATCATCGATACAATCGGATACAAATTTCAAATAACGGTTTGTGTGTCATCGCTTAAAATACCATCACTAGTTTGAACACGTTTTGGTTGGATTGCATTAGCACAATCGTGACGGCCGTATCAGGTATATTGCATTCCATATCATAATTTACGACTGAACATATTACCATAGTTAATGGCCAAATTTATCTGAAGCACTTGTATACGAGTGCAGATTCTGAATACTAATGCAACTTAGAGATAATGCTATCGAAATACATAATTCTCTGTGTAATAATATCCGTCATTGAGGTAACAATGTTGGTCGTTAACGCTACTAAGACGCTCCGCTACGCAATATGACATTGTTCTCAGTTCAGAATATTTTGAGTATGTCCAAATTTTTCATGAACACAATACTAGATTTATTCCCAGGAGGACATCATTAATAAAGATAATATTATAGATTTCTCGTAGAGACGTGGGTATACTTTTATATGGGAAATTAGGAATGGAAGCCTTTTTGGGTGTTCAAAGAGCTTACGACCTATCGTACAGCTGGCTTAAGTAATCACTTTACACAATGCAACGTTCATCATTTCCACCCAAGATAGACTACCACATCTACTAGACTACAAAAATTTGATATGCGTTTCGTCTCTATGAGACATCTACAATATATTTTGATTATTTTCAGTCTTTACTCGCGGCCGAAACGACGCTAACGAAACTAACTCTACCATATGGCGCTGTTTACATGCTAACACAAACTTAATACGATTTCGCGATAATTTTATTTGTTGTGAAAATTAAATTTTAACTGGTATGTTGTGCAAAACTGAAGCAAATTAAGGGGAACTATAGCAATTAGAGATCATGGGTTATTTGGATAAACAGAAATGGTGAGTTAATTCAAATTGTAATATTAGGTCCTTACATATGAAATTGACGTTTAGTATGGGAGGAACATAAAGCCGATTTTTTTTTATTATAATATATTTATTTAATCAAAGTATCAAAGTAGTTCATCGATCCCTTTACTAAAAAAAACCATTTGGACGGGAATCAATAAAATCTTTGAAGGCGGTTTGGACTGCCCCATCGGAGTTGAATTTTTTCCTTTGCAAGAAGTTATCCAAATTTCGAAAAAAATGGCAATCTGTCGGGGCAAGGTCCGGAGAGTACGGTGGATGTCTTAGACATTCCAATTGAAGCTCCTCTAATTTGGTAGCCGTCTGTTGTGCAGTGTGTGGTCTAGCGTTATCATGAAGCAGCAGTGGCCTAGAGCGATTAACCAGCCTCGGTTGTTTAGCAGCTAGCTTTTCCATCATGGTTTGCAGTTGCTGACAATAGACATCTGCCGTAATCGTCTAGCCAGATTTAAGAAAGCTGTAGTAACGACACCAGCACTAGTCCACCAAACGCTCACAAGTAACTTTTTTGGAGTCAATTTTCGCTTGGGGCATGGTTTGGCTGGTTCGGCAGGGTTCAGCCATTGCGATGAGCGCTTCCGATTATCGTACAGGATCCACTTTTCATCACAGGTAATGATTCGATTTAAAATCCCTTCATTATTGTGCCGGTTGAGTAATTCAACGCAGCAGTCAACGCGCGTTTGTTGATTTGCTTCACTCAATTCGTGAGGTACCCACCTTTCAAGCTTTTTCACCTTACCAATTTGCTTTAAGTGGATTAAAACAGTTTTATCACTAACAACGCAGCAGCAGCCTGCAGCTAACTCGGATGTGGTTTGCGATGGATCCGCTTCCACAATAGCCTTCAATTCTTCATTATCAACTTTGGTCTCCGGCCGTCCACGGGGCTTGTTCTGCAGGTCGAAATTTCCAGAACGAAAACGTTGGAACCAAAAACGCACTGTGTTTTCTTTTGCGGCACCGTCGCCATACACATCATTAATCCTTCGAGCCGTTTCTGCAGCACTGGTGCCACGGTGGAACTCGTACTCGTAAATAACGCGATATTTCAAGTTTTTCATTTTGTAAACTGAGTGACGCAAAGAAAAAAACAATTGAGGAAAAAACAAATGAATTATAATTTTCAAAACACAAATACATGAGTAATTAGCTGTTTAAATTTGGATTTAGAATTCCTAACCAAAGAGAAGATATTTGAGATCAAATTTGCCAGTACGGCAAAACGCCAATTTCATATGTAAGGACCTAATATTTGTTAATGTTAAAAATAATTTGTATACATTTTTGATTCAGTAGAATGTTTTATGTCGGTGTTACTAATTATTAATGTAAAGCTGAAATCCAAACATAAAAATTTTTGACGTGTTAGAGTTAGTAACTATGTATATTTTTTGTCATTAATAACGAAATAATTAATTAAACAAGCGAATCTAATGCGCAGGAGTTCTAATATTGAAATGCATTAAGCTATCAAAGTAAACTTGAACATTTTTTCGTCGACTTTAGTTGTAAAATAGGTCACCACGAAAAACACTTTTATTTTAAGGGGATGATAAATATACAGTCCATGTCCACCCTGAAAGTCCATTCTAAATATCGGTGAAAGAATTTTTGAAATCGGATGAGAAGTTTCGGAGATTACCTCCTACATCCAAACTTTATCTCTTTACGTTCTTGTATCAGTATAGATAATATAGATAATACATTTTGCAATGGTTTGTTTGAGACATACAATTAATATGTTAAATATCTCATATCGCTCACGGTTCTTGCACATTTTAAGATAATTTACCATCACGATGACAGCCGCCATCTTAATTGCCTATTTAGTTAGCATCGTATCTCAACAGAGCATGTTTTCCTGTCACTTACTATTAACTATTAGATTATGGCGACGATACAGCCGCAGACATTTTATACCTCAATTAATTTCGCTTAATCGCATCAACTTGGGAAATATAAATTGCCCTTTTGTGATTTGATGAGGTGTACCACGAAGTAAAGCACGTGATAAACAAACTAATGGAGTCCGCCATTGTTAAATGAAATGTGAATATTATTTTAATTTTAATTATCTTTATATGACTTTCCTCGAGGAATAAATTGCTTCATTAAAATTAATAAACAAATAAATTCACATATACCTACGCTTAATGATACGAAAATGTTTTTTAGAGAAGGTGATAAAAATGTGATGTCAACTTTTCTTCCGTAAATCGGCATTACCAACTTTTTTGAATTTTCTAACCTTCTTTTAGAGATAGGCCCCACATTATAAAGTAAGCGTATTGAAATTGTACAGGCACATAATATAGGCCTTAGATTAGATAATTCAAATATAATTAATTATAAACAACTTAAAATTGTTAATGGTCACAACAATAGATTTGAATTAGTAAGAAAAATAAGAAAAAACCAACATGAACATGACCATTGTACAAGAAAAAATAATGAAATAAGATTGCCATTCAGAAAGAAAAAAGATCGCAAACTTCTGTGATGTACAGTGGGATGAGTCTGCCAGAGGATGATTTTTTATTTGATGATTTTTTTTGGGGAGAAATTTTTTAAGAAAAAACTAAGAAAGTTTGTGATACGTACTTTAGATTAGAAATTTGATATACTGATATTTTACAATGTATATATTAGGAAATATAAAGGTCATTATATTACCTATTTTAAGAATAAAAAATAATAATATAAAATAAAATAACCAATTATTTATTATATTATCTTATTACCTCCTGCCGCCCCTCTCTCTACATAAATTAATCTTGTTTTAATGTATTTTATGGATCAGGTAGTGTCCGAACGTCATGATAAATATACAGAAGCATCGGAATCGGTCAACTTTAATATTAACAGCACGTTGTGTTAATATTAGAATAAAAAAAACCAAGACAACTTAATAATAATAATCTTCTGGTTTGTGTCTTCTGGGGTATTATGCCATGTTATTACGACCTTTCTGGCCGACGTTTCGGATCCGATTGCAGGGTCTATCATCAGGGCTGATGTGCTGTGGCAACACATCAGTCCTGATGATGGATTCTGCAATGGGATCCGAAACGTCGGCCAGAAATACCCCAGAATATACAAACCAGAAGATTCTGAGTGGCCATGAACCTAAGAACATTCTTAACAATAATAATTTCTCAAAATTTGCATACCACCGATTGGAAACATGCCATACTTAAAAAAAAACAGCATAGTAATCTTACATACAAATAATAGAGTCCTTAGGCTAGATAATTAAGAAATATAATCAAAAAGCCCATCATCACCAAATCTAATATAATTAACAAACTTTTAAATTAAACGAATAATCCATTATTTATAATACATATTCCCTATTTC
The DNA here is from genome assembly GCA_016648135.1 of Agrypnia vestita. Taxonomy (NCBI): domain Eukaryota; kingdom Metazoa; phylum Arthropoda; class Insecta; order Trichoptera; family Phryganeidae; genus Agrypnia; species Agrypnia vestita. The sequence continues at coordinate 91,485 of JADDOH010008560.1, read as the reverse complement.
AATGTCTCGCTATTAAATGCCACCGCTCTCACCCACCACAAATGAGGCCACTCCCCCACCTAACCTAACACTTGACTCGTACAAATTTAATTTATGCAAGTTGTTGTGCGTCCGTCCTGACGAAGATACAGTGCAGTATCGAAACCGGTAGACGTTTAAAAACAATCAGTGATTTATTTATTTAACGTCCTTATTATGGGCTTTTACAAAATATATAAAATATAATTTTAAAAAATAACATAAGACACATAAACAGTTAAAAAGTACAAGTACATATAATAGAATTGTGTAAATTTAAATTACTGTTAAAGGATTCAAGTGCATAGAATGGATTTGTGTAAATTTAGATTGCAGTTAAAAAGATTTAAGTAAATCTTATAGAATTGCGTAAATTAAAAAGAGAAGTTTAAGTAGAAAGAAGAAAATGATTTTAAGTAGTAAGATGAAGAAGAAGATTGCAGTGAAAGGATTTAAGTACATATTATAGATTTGTGTAAATTAAAAAGAGAAGTTTAAGTAGTAAGAAGAAAAAGAAAAATTTATTATCCATTTCCATTTAGTTGAGATGTAAAGAATTGTATCAACTTTGTTCTGTACACAGTTATATCATCAGCAAAATGTCAGCCGCCTCTGCATGTTCATTCCCATACAAAGTTTGTTAGTTTTCTCAAATTAATAATTAAATTAGTAACAGATTGTTAGTTAACTTTGTAAAAAGCACATCAGATTTTAGGTCTACCGGTTTCGAGAAGTACCCGTGTCTTCGTCAGAACCAACACTACACTACTATATTCACCACACTATACACCCCAACCACAGTATTTTTAAACTTTCACCAATATTGATCACATGCGTGTTAATCTTGTCAGAGACAAACAAGCATGCACTACTAGCCTACAGATCATTCAGGAATCTAACGAAAGAGAGTGAGAGGGGACGGGGTCTAAAGTGGGTGGTACCCCATCTTTTGTGAGCGTTAAATTAAACAAAGGGCTATATGGAAAATTAATTTGGTTATTAATTAGAGGTGCTCTATTATTCACCGCCTCCCTAATGTAAAAAATTTCTAAATTATTCAATTTTAAACCTGTATTGTTAGTATTTAATATTTTCACCCCTATTTTTGAGTAAAATTTATGATTACTTTCTATGAGGTGGTTGGAAAATTCGGAAAAATTGTTGTTATTACGACACCTCATATCTTCTTTGATTCTAGTATTAAAATAACGAGATGTCCTTCCAATATAATATGCTGGACACGAGCTACATGTTAATTGGTAGATTCCTGAGTTGTCCATTATATTATTTTTATCTTTATACGCATATTTTATATTTATATTTATACGAATATTATTATGTATTTTTTATTTATAAATTAGTAACATTTGTTGGCTAACTGTATGTTTTGTCGACAAATGATCGCAAATATGTCGCTGTATCAAATCTGTCGTTTTGGGAGAAATCGTGAAATATGTATTTCATTTTACTAGTTTTGAATCATTATTTACGCAACAAATTCATCGTGGGGTTTCGCTTTATAGCTAGTTGAAGAATTTTCACGTCACATAATCACCTCATCAATCAAAATTTTCATCACGTGTGTACCAACTTAAGAGCTTTATATTTCGAAAAAGTATCGCGCCCTTTTGCCAAAAATGGACATGAAACATTTTAAAGCGGGAAACTAGAATTCGGATCACGTCAAATGTTTTCCAGAATTATGCAAATTTGAGCGTTTCGAGGATGACGTATTTTTATAATACCAACAATTACGCATATGTCGAGACCAAAATAAGCGTAAATCATTTCAACATTGATTCGCAGATTTTTCTGGAATATTAAAAAAAAAATTATGTCACGTGCAGACGATGGTTTGATTTACGACAAATTGATGCGACTAGGACCCGGTTGTAACAAGTTGGATTAAGGTAAAAGATCGTTCAAAGCATAGATTTTTATGGAAATGGGTTTTCTGATTCTTGTGTAATTTTATATTATGTCTCTTTCTTATCTACTTGCTTATTTTGTCTATAATTTATATTTTGTCTCCCTCATTATGTTATATGTTTTTGCATTATTTATTTTTTTATTAATTAGTTCTTAATAGTGCCCTGAGAGAAAGGCAAGAGAAACGGACCAGAATAATAACAGAGTGGTATCCAAAAGACGGTAAAAGAAACAAAGGTGGACAAACGAAAAGATGAGAAGACGATCTAAAAAAGATGGCTGGTCCAGAATGGATCAGAGTTGAAAAGTATAGAGAAAAATAGAAATCTTTACAGGAGGCCTATGTCGAAAGACAAAAAAAAATATTTTAGTTAATAAGATTAGAATGATTTATAAGTTTAACAGCAATAAAGGCTAATTTTATTTTATTTATTAGTGCCCTAATGAAGCTAAATTAAAGTGAAACCAGTTGGCATATTAACAAATAAATAGTGGTTTCATATTAAGTTAACGCGTTAAATTTATTTAAAATGTAGCCATCTATAAACTTAAGTTATTCTCAGTGATTGCATTTTTGGGATATTCCTGCTTTTTCTTTTTCTACTCCACGTATGGTAGTTGATAGCTAGATTAAAAAAAATATTTCATAAATCAAATTAATTAATCAAATATAAAGATATACAGAAAAATCTAATTCACGAAAAAATATTAGGTTACTACTGTGATTTGAACCCAGGTCACCTCCTTTCCGGGGCCGGTGCTCTGACCACTAAGCTATAGCAACCCTCTAAACTAATAATAAAAAAAATAAGAACTACATATAAGGTCGATATATTCACGGAAATATAGAGGGTTGCTATAGCTTAGTGGTCAGAGCACCGGTCCCGGAAAGGAGGTGACCTGGGTTCGAATCCCAGTAGTAACCTAATATTTTTTCGCGAATTAGATTTTTCTGTGTATCTTTCTAATTGATTAATTACTTTGATTTAAAAAAATTTCACAGAACTTTGTTCTGAAAAATTACAACTTCACAAATATGAATGTGTTCTTGAATATATAAATAGTTCATACGTATTAAGAAAAACACACAAATGAGTTAAGTTATTTGAAAGTATATAAATCATTTTTACTTACTTAGACTGTCACGTGCGCTGAGGCGTCTGCAGGTTTTTGCTTAGTAAGGGGGTTAGGCGCTGCACATTAATCACGGGAATAATCCCGTAAGTACCTACCTGGCTCATTTGGGCTCTCTGCCCGCTTCTGGCAACACTGAAATAATTAAGCGAAGCATTTAACGTCGCGGATTTGTCTATGGCAAAGCGGACGGGCGCGGATTAAAAATGGTGGGATGAAAGAGTGCCCGCCGGGCGTGACGTCAGGACGGCCGGATAAGTGACTTAAAACCCTTTTGTCATTTCCAAACAGCCGTGACCCGTTACAATGGCAAGTCCATAGAAACTGCACCAATTATCGCCGAAATTTTATGCGCAGTAAACGAGAAAATTAATGAATGCGAGATATTTGGCCCGATTCTGAAAATAACAATGTCTGGATCTTTAAGATCTTTATCCCAACACTTAATAGACGATAATAAAAATTAAAAATAAACGAGACATAGCTTTACGTCGGTGTTTGTTTCTGTAAGTTTCTACATGAGATAGACATAGAAGGAGGGAGAAAGATGTAAATTGTTATCTGTCGTGATGGGAAGATTTGAATACGCGGTAACGCGGTCATGACAAGTTTAGCCACGATATTTCATCTGGACGCTGTGGATGAAGAAATTAATACGTTTGTAAGAAACAATCTTTCTTATATCATCTTTTAATACAGTGTATTTAAGCCGTAGAATTACAAAATCCGCTCTAGACATTTTTAATTTTTATTATCGTCTATTAAGTGTTGGGATGAAGATCTTAAAGATCCAGACATTGTTATTAATACGGATGATTATATTACTAGCCTTACACCCGTGAAAAATCACGGAACGCGATTTGAGTATTATAACGCACTTGAGGGATGGCGTTCTATCCGCTCGAGCTAGTGGGTACTCTTCCTCAGGAGCGTGGGTACAAATAACGAGTAATCCTCGGTGACAAGCTGGGCAAGCGGTACCGTGACCATCCCCGGATTCTGCTGCTGGGTCCTTAGACCAGGTCCTCCGTGGGGTGCTGTCCTCTCGTCGCTACTGGAGTAACTACAGTTTCCTCTACTGGGTCCCCAGACCAGATCCTCTGTGAGTTGTGTTTTGTAAGCCAGCTAGCGAAGGCCAAAGGCTTGGACTCAATAACAATTAAGATCTCTGTACGATGTCTGTACTTGTACTGTTTTTTTTTTCGAGTCTACGATACTCTGGGTACTTTATATGCAGCTAGACCGCCTAATCTATTTCTACAAGTGCATCAGTCCTATAACTTTGACACTTTTACATAATGACTTTTTGTAATAAATATCGTATGATTTATAATTTTACATGAATTCTAAAGGGTAAAAAAATTTTTAGAAAAAAATTACTAAACATTTTACTGATATTCAAAGTTTTAAAATTAATTAGGCGCGACACTTTGTGTGCAGTGCCGCCTTATTATAATATTAAAATTAGCTATAGTAAAATACACAACTATAACTTCGATAATATTTTTTTATATACAGATCATAGATATTTGTGTAACGGGCTATTCGTTAGACTAACTTACTAACTGCTACGAAGATCGACCTGCCTTTTTCAAGATGCACAAACTTGAGTCCCGACGGAAAATATCCGATCTCGTTGTGCTACACAAGATTCTCAGCGGAGCTATTGATTCTCTCTCTCTATCTGATATAAATTTGCATGTTAAACCCCGTATAAGAAACCCGGAGTTCTTCAGAATAAGTCGGCACACTAATAATGTCGGTCACTTTTCTCCCATCACAAGGTTGTGTCGCACATATAATTTGTATTGTGCTGACCCTAACATTGATGCTGATATTCTTGCAGATACCTTATCTTCGTTCAAAAACTCACGCATACACAACATCCATTTTCTAAACGATGACCTGAACCGATAGATCCATCAAATCAATTATTCATTAAATACTAATCGCACTACACTCTAACACTAAATATACAATACACATAAATGTTACATGTAAAATATACTTAAATGCAAATGTACATGTTACTAGAGCGTGCCGAAGACATTTGTTATTGGGATAATGGGCATAGTCTTCACTATAATGTTTATTATCAGAGTATCATGTACCTATTATGCTGTTAGTGTCTCTAATAAATAAAAAAAAATACAAAACATATTCCCCATTTCGGCGTCCACTTCCCAATTACCCCACCATAGCTGTAGCCACGCCCCTACTGAGATTGATTTGTTTGCTAGAATAGGTAATGGATAGTTAGTTTGCGTCCGTCCTGATGAAGATACAGTGGAATTGAAACCGGTAGACATAGAGTTACTAGTTAAGAGATTAATACAAAGTTTTTTTAATTATAATTAATAATATCTAAAGCATTTTTAAATTTGACATGCGAGTTTTTTTTATATATTTAATAAATTTATATTAATAAATACCCCTTCGGCTGAAATGAGATGAACTGACTTGAGTCTCATGATGAAATGTCGATCAAGGTGATGTTAATTACTTCTCACGACTTACTTTTATGACATGGTGGGACGTCTTTGCAGAGACCACCCTTGTAGAGCGAATTAATAAACATATCAAAATTATTTCATCCCGACAGGCAATATATTCTAATATTGACGTGGGTTAAGATTATATGTAATACTCTCGCATATTTGTGAGATATTTTCAAATGTCAAGCGGCTTCGAAGGACTTAACAAGACATGTCAGTTGAAATTCATAACGCACCTTATTCAATTTAATTATAAACATATTTTTAATTAGAAGGCTTATATTCAATCAGCTATAGCCCCTCATTACACGTTTGCATTTCTGTTATATTATTTATTGAATTGGCATTAACTTTGTGGAATTACATATTACAATTATATATAAATAATATATCACTTGTGTAAGACCACTTGTAAGTTTAGGACTACATGACTAGTTTCGACAACTATAGTTGTTGTCATCAACGGGTGATTATATAAATCACCAGTTTATATAATCACCCGTTGATGACAACAACCGTAGTTATCGAAACTAGTCGTGCAGTCCTAAACTTACAAGTGGTCTTAGACAAGTGATATATTTATATATAATTATTTGCATTTCTGCTTTACATAAACTAATAGTTTTTTTAAATACAGAAGCGAACACGGAATACGTGTCGCATCAATATTCTAACCATTCTCAAATAAAGCCAAAAGCCTGTGCTATGACAAAAAGACTAACTTGCTGGTGTCCTGGATTGGGACTCGAATCACCGACCACCAATTACTAGACGAGGATCATGACCACTGAAGCTACTTTACTTTATATCTACTTTATATTATTATTTGTTTGTATTTTGAATTTCTTTTTGTTTGTATTCCTTGAGCATTCATTACGTAATAATTTCAAAACACATTGCCTGAAGTCTTCTATTATTTTATACATACCTACTTCAATACAAATAAGATTCTGATTGTCGACAGGTCCATGTCATTTACATGAATTGTTTAAACTTTATAAACATATTTACTTTTTTGTTTACATTGTAAAATTTACATGTATTACGTATTTTATTTTTTGTAAATAATTAAATGAATAAAAATCTACTAGCAATAGTTGAATATTTGTTGGGAAAGTTAAACCCATGGGGCAGTTAAAATAATTTGTGGTTCGGATTCTCCTACTCTTGTCGGCATTTACAAATTGGAGAATCTAGGATATAGATTTTAGCAAGGTGAGAATGGATGGAGTAGTGGTCGAGACGCATCTTGCAAATCTTCAAGGCGTCTCTCTTATTTAATCTAGTTTTTTAGAACCAGGCGCGATTTGAGATAGCTACCTGGATGGAAGCATAGAAGCATTTCCTGCATTCCAGTAGGTGAACTTGTCAAAATTACCAAAAGTCGTATGGACCTTTAGCCATTTCTTCTAAAAAATATTTTGGTCCCATGGTTACATGTTAACCGATAAAAACTGTACAAACGCTTGAGCTATTTTATTTATTTATTTATTTTTTAAGGAAGACCAACAGCACAGCAAAAAAGCATAAAAACATTATTAGAACATAGATGGCCATTAATAGGTCTCCTTTTTTAGAAATATGCTATGGAAAACGCAAAAAACATGCGAGCAAGCAACAAGAATAACCTATTGTAAAATAGAGTGAGCAAGAAAAGATAAATAAAAATGTATACAGAAGAATAAGACAACTGATTTATATAATTTGTCCTTACACTACATTAATTAAACGTATTTAAACTAATTCATACTACATAAATACTTATTTAAGGCAATAGAACAACAAAACAAATATATGTGATAGAAATAAACATAGGCTTGTTAAGAACAATACAACTAGAAAAGAATCAAAAAGTAAAACAAAAAAGACCGTTAATTACTAATCAGAAAAGAATTTTTTCTAAATCTTGTGTGGCTGCATTAAAACAAATAAATATCCAATGATCTTATCAATTTGTTAAATGCATCGCATACCCTTAACAAGAATTGCGAAGATAGTTGGACGAAGTAAAATCGAGGTGAAAGACTGGGTTGAATCTACGAGACCTACAAGGAACATGGAATTTTAGTCTATGTAATGGTAGGATGTGCTATTTTTTACATGAATTGACATAGTCATCAGATCATCATCATCATCAGCTACGAAAATACGACTAATAAAATAGTTTTATTATTTGACCGAACAAGCACCTCGAATCTGAACCAACGAAATCTGTTGATCACAAAGAAACCTTTTGAAATCAAATTTGCGAATTCTCAGAAACTTTGCGAAAACAAATCAGCCAACTCATCGAACCCCCCTTGAAGCGAGGTCTAACTTTGCGGGCTTCACGAAAAAATCTTCAGTTCAGAGATGGCCTGGTTCTCCAAGTCAAAAGTTTTTAGCAAAATATTTTGACATCACAATAGTAGACAAAACCGAGAACTTTTTATTTAAAAAAGAAATTATTATAATTATAATTTAATGTATAAAGTAAGACTTTGATTATTGTTGATTGTAAATATTATTATAAAACTAGTTATAACTTGTAAAATATGGCGTACTGTCGCATGTAGCCAAAAGTTTTCATATCGTTGTATGTGGTTTATAACTCAAAACACTTTATACAGGGAAACATTGTGACGATTAGATCCGTTGTATTAGTCCATTCCTGATGATGAGAGATTTACGTATCACTGGAAATGGATAATCGATTCTCATTATTTATACTTACTCCCTAATATAAGAACTCATTGGTCATACTTACTACCTAAGCCAAACACTCATTGGTCATACTCACTACCTAAGAACTCATTGGTCATACTCATTGCCACGAACCCGTGACAAAAATATCAAACTATGGTGTCAATGATTCATTAATTCATACACATGCAGTACTTCCATCGTATAGTGATGCAATAGCGTTTATATGTTTACTAGCTGTTATCCATAAAAATGACGGAATATTGGGTCGCATCTTTGCTAAGCCCTAGTATATATTTGTAGTATCTTATTGGCGGTCTGTAGAGAGGCTGTAGAGTTGCCGCCTTCAGGTTTGCTGGCCTGAGGTTCAAGCCCCATCTCCGGCCGTTTAATTTAATTTTTTTTAGCCATGAATTCGAACGAAATTACGGACGTAACACGAAATTACGAGGACGGAAAGGCAGACAGACAACGAAATTATTATGTTTAGATGGTGTATCTTGTTACCAGAGAGCACATTCCATAACCATACTTTACTTCCTGTGCCGATCTTCAAAGTCACAAAAAAGTTTTCGATATTTTGCAAAAAAAAAAAATTTAATTCTTTCCATGTAGCTCATTTTGAGCTTTCTCCTGTAGGTTCACATCTCAAATGCTTGAATTGGCTTAAACATTTTTTCGAAAAAAATAATATTTTTAATTACTTTTTTATTTTTATTTTCTTTAATTCGGTCATCCAACAGGGAGACACAATCGCTTGATAAGATGAAATACAAAAAAAAATAGTTAAAAGTCTCCCACAATTAAAGGATAACACAAATAGGACATAACCATAGACAATTCAATTTGACAATGACAGATAAAACATCATTTAACCGATTGTTCCAAATTTAACTTTAACATAAAGTATGATTTATATAATATCAGGGAGGATGACGAGTTTCTAGTATCTGCCTCACCATATGACGATACTCTTCATATTTAGTGTTAATAATATCTATTGACATCTATTACACTTATTACAGTTTTCATGAATATTTTTTTCTAAATAAGTATACATATTCTACTCACATGCAGGAGCATTGTGATGCATGTTTCTGCGAAATATTTTGTGTTTTTGCAATGTGCTATTAGTATCCACATATAAATTTAATAAAATGGGACGTTTTTAATCCGTTTTACGCCGGCGAAACGGGGCAATCAATAGCATTCTAAACCTTCCGTTTATCCGATAATCCACGTAGGACGTCTCCATTTAAATCGGATTACCAAGTCTCATAACACGTCGCTGGCCCCAACACAGACCGATGTTTGCACAGAACGGGCCCCCCTCTAACATCCCCCCCGCACGGCCGCACGCCCCTGCTATTTGTGGCATATTATTTCGGGTGCCGCGGGCTATTCGTTTCAATATTGAGAGGATTTGGCCCATTTTTTCCCGCCTTTTAACCGCCAGTTGTGCGTCTCAAATAGCTTTGTCTTGGCACACTTTTCGCAAAGGAGAAAGTCTTCCTAAAACAATGAAACTTAAAGAGTTAAAATTAATATAAATTAACTTTGTTTAAACCACTTATTTATTGAAAAAAATAACATGTTTCAAAGCCAATGGCTTCTTCATCATGTTATTTTTTTCAATAAATAAGTGGTTTAAACAAAGTTAATTTATATTAATTATAATTATGTTACCACAAAATAAATTTGCTACATTTGAAGAAGAAGTTAAAGAGTTAAGGTTGTTATTACGGTCGTCAGACATATTTAACTGTAATTTCGGATATTGATTGAAGGAACACATTGGAGCAATTAAAAACAACAACTCCAATACATCGGCAATCTGCGAACATGCATCCAAAGGGAATCTCTGTCACTTCATCAGATTTGACAAGGCAATAATCTTATCAACAGAACCGTACCTTATACCCAGATTAGTGAGGGAATCCATTGAAATATACAAACATCCCAATTTCAGTATTTGGCACCCTGTTCTAACGACACTGATTCAATCCTTGAGAGAAGTCGCAGTAAAATTCGCCGACGTAACTAGTACATATTGCACACTGGCGACCTCTATTGTAGAAGAAGAGAACACTCCACAACAAAGTGCATACAATTTACGCCCTAGAAAGCAGCACCTTTAATCAGTCCGACCTCCACCTCCGCGGGTAAAGGTGGTCCTCCTGATGACGTTGGATAAGTATCCAACGAAACGTCGAGATTCGCTTCTCGGTAACAATGAAACTCTCACTGAATGATCCATGTGTTCATTTATGTGGGGGGAAGAAATGGCTACAGTTGGCAAATATCAAGTAAGGATGGAAGGGTGTGGAAGAGGCCTATATCCAGCAGTAGAGAGATGAAGGCTGAAGAAGAAGACTATACATAGTTACAACAGTGGTCAAAAACACAATCACCAAGATTTGCAGTTTTATGTAACCAGTTCTGGATGGGGTGGATGCGTTTAGCAGTTCTTAATAAAAAAAATCCACACTAATTATTGATGGTTAAAACGTTTTTTTCCGTACAGTTATGTAGTATTTGTATCTGATTGTATCAATGATTGATAACTAAAATATACTTGTTGTCTATTATCGATGGTTGCCCGTCGAACTGCAAAAAATCAGCTGCTAATCATCGACGCAATCAGATACAAATCTCAAATAACGGTTAGTGTGTCACCGGTTAAAATACCATCACACTAATATACAATATATCTTCCATTAGTCGCTCCTAGTGTCTTCCGAAACCCCTTTTACATATTGCCGCATTCCAGGACACCGGCGAGTTAGTCCTATTCTCGTAGCACAAGCATTTAGCTTATTTTAAAAATAGTAAGAATATTATGCGACACGTATTCCGTATTTGCAAATCTATTTTAAAATATAGCTTCGTCTCCGAGACATCTATAATTTATCTTAATTTTTAATTCTATATTTTAGTAATACTCTTGCCAACCATCTAAGCATTCGCGTATTATTATATGATATAGAGACGAAATTATATTTTTTTTTTATGAAAAGGTAGATATGGAAGTCTTTGGGTGTTCATAAGGCTTACGACTTATCATACGGCTGGCTTAAGTGATCACTTTATACAATGTAACTTTCACTACCACATCTATATATTTTTTGGAAGTTGTATAAATATTTAAGTTTTACAACCAGTTTCATGTGTATGTTGTAATTATCATTAAGGCGACCGACATCCAAAGCTTTTTCATTCCCCTTAATTAACCACAGATGTCACTAATGGGATATCTATTTTAATTGGAATTTTTTAAAGCAATATCCTTTATCTGTATGAGACATCTATAATATATCTTGATTAATGATGTCCCTGGGACCAAATCCAGTACTGTGTTCTGAAAAATTTGGACATAATCAAAATATTCTATTATTATTACGTTTTAATTATTAATGATTTTTAGTATTAATGAAATTGAGAAAAACCGGAAAATATTCGGGAAGAAAAAATAAGATACTGACGGAAGTCATAAAAAATATTACAGGTTTTTAGTGAAGGTACCTACGCATCTAAAACGAAGCAACAACGTTTTATTTCTTATTTTAGTAGGGGTGGGTAAAAGGAGTAATAAAATGTGTCAAAGAAATACAGAAAGCGACAAGCATAAATAAACATGACGTAGTATTTGGAGGTGTACATCAATACACACGTGTGTGTGTGTGTGTGTGTGTGTATTGGTGCGTGTTGTGCATGTATGTACCTGCATATGTTTATGTTTCCCTCTCGGTGGGAAAATTGACACAAGTAATGGTTGAAAGAGGCAAATTAAAATGGCGGCCAGTTAAGAGAGGGTGCAGTTATTAAATAATATGACAAAAAAAATATATCTATATTATTAATGGATTTGGCGTTAACATTGTAGAGATCAAGGTGGAAACATACTGCTATAAAAAGTCGACACTCGAATCGTGTACATATACAACACGCCACGTGATGCTACAACACGCTTTGCTAGTAATATAGATTCCCGAAGGACGGAAGTGTATTGACTTAGCCATAGATTTACTATTTTAAGACGAGATGGATGAAAATTTTGAAGAAGACAATACGAGTTATTAAATTACTACTATAGTTTTGAGAGATGCAATCACTCTTATCATCAGGTATAGATAATAACTAACTTTAATACAAAATTTATCAATCTTATTGGGTAGGTCAGGGGGGCGCGCGGTGGGGAAGGGTATTTTTTCCCCGAACAGCTCTAGGAGTGGTAAAGTGGACTGAAATGTGATATTATTAATAATGTGTTTCCAGAATCAGAAAACAAACACAGAAAAGTTTTTAGGATTGCAACGATTTACTAACTATTTATTATCCATCCTATATGAGGAACCGAGTGGAGTATAGAGGATGGATAATGAATAGTTTGGAAACCGTTGAAATCCTAAAAAAATTGAATTCTAGAAACATATTAATAAATAATATCACATGTCATTCCATTTCACCACTCCTAGAGCTTTTTGGGAAAAAACCCTTTCCCACCGCGCCACCCTGACCTACCCGATTAGATTGATAAATTTTGTATTTAATTTAGTTATTATCTATACCTGATGATGATAGGGACTGCTCCTCTCGAAACTATAGTAGTAATTGTGTGTGTATTACAAAGTAAAGTAAAAAATATTTTAAATTGTAATTTTGCACAACGAAGTATCTGCCAAATCTTTCAATGATATTTTGAAGAAGATTTATTGCAGATTTTTGGGATATATTTTATACAGAAACAGTTGAATAAAGAAATACGTATTAGACGTAGAGGATACTGGATTCATTAAATAAATCAAGATAGAGTTACGTATGGTGAATATCGTACCCTTTATAGAAAATTGCTTCAAGATAGTGAGAGATATCATTTATTTTCGGATGAATGAAACTCAATTTGATATTCAAGAACACATTCATATTTGTGAAGTTGTAATTTTTCAGAACAAAGTTCTGTGAAATTTTTAAAACCAAATTAATTAAATTAAATACAGTTAAAAATAAAAATTAATCAATTATTAAAAATGAGAATTACATATAAGGTCGATACATTCACGCAAATCTACAAGGCTCCTATGGCTTAGTGGTCAGAGCACCGGCCCCGGAAAGGAGGTGACCCGGGTTCGAATCCCGGTAGTAGCCAAATATTTTTTTGTGGATTAGATTTTTCTGTATGTCTTTCTAATTAATTAATTAATTTGGTCTCAATTTGATATTTTACATGATTTTTTTATAAACGACATCTGTAAGAAGGAAACAACTGATGGTGAAGCTATTAGCACAAAAGAAAGACTTACGCGTGGTGTCGGGTGTTGGCAGGAAACACACTACGTGCGATGCGTCGGGTGGCGTGTGTGCCCCTCTGCCGGCAACACGCCGACCGCGTGGGGGTGCGTTTGATCACGTGGTATGTTTTCTATTTGTTTCTGACTATATTCGACATATGAGATTGATAAGTACTGACATGCGTTGGATGGCGTGCCGAAGCGTCGCGTTTTAGTAGTATGTTTCCATCTTCATGATTAAAATAGCTGAAAAACATTAACTGTGTTACTTCTATGTGAGATCAATAATATTATATATTTTTCAATAGGTTGAGCAACTTTGTAGATTGACGTTTAAAAAAAAATATTTTTTTTTTTTATTAAGTAGATTAAATCAAATAATAAAATTATTTTTTTCAGTAATATTTTTATATTTTGCTGCTTAAGTTCCGATAAAAATGTTTTTAGGTTTCCATAGCCGTTCAGAATTTCCTGTGTATAGTTTTCTGGGGTATTCTTCCGTGTATATTTGACCTCTCTGGCCGACGTTTTGGATCCCATTGCAGGGTGCATCATCAGGGCTGATCATCAGCCCTGAAATGGGATCGAAAACGTCGGCCAGAGAGGTCACATATACACGGCAAAATATCCCAGAAAACTATACAAAGTAAGTTCCGATAGTTACAGAATCTCTCATCGAAAGGTGAAGTATTATTTTAAGATATAGAATTTTTACATTGATTAGGTTCAAATTTTAATGATGAATTGGTTAGATACTGGCAAAATAAGCTGAAGATATTGGTGTATGAGTGGTTGTATAGGAATATTGAGAAAAGAGGAGAAGAGTTTAAGAAAGTTATACTGTTAAGCAAATTAATACCAGAGTTTACGATATTTTATGCGGTGATTACAATAGTAAATACATCAGTCAAACGTCTAGAAATCTCAAAATTAGATTAAAATATTTTTTCTGAATTTTCGAATCACATCATAATCGTTATTTTCATTTGTGTACTATTCAACATCTCCGTTACATCACGCGTAAGGGATGGAACCCCTAACACGAACCTTAAACGTGCAAAAACTATGTTGTAATAAATTAGGGTCTAATAAGAATTATTGTGTTGAAGATTACTAATTGAGGAAAATTTGTACGTGTTTAAATTACAAATGCCTACCGCAAGATTTGTAATAAGATTAGACATGCAACAAGTAGTACCTAATAAATTACGGAGTAACAAGAATTGTGTTGACTATTACAAATTGAGACAAGTATTTATGATATTAATTACAAAAAGTTTACAAGCTACCATATTTGAAACTAAATCCTTTTTGGAATTTCAAACTGCGCGTAATCCCAGTATTTTTTGGGGCCCAGGAGACCCGCACGCAACACATTTGAAATCGATACTTTTCCCAGCGCTAATAATGAAAAATAGTTTTTTAAACTACCCCAGCAAGAAACAAAATTATAAAATGTAAAAATATTATTTCTCGCCATCTCTTTCTGGCACCGTCAACACTTGTGTTATATTTCTTTGCTGGGGCGCGTGTGTTCTCTTCTTTCGTCTGTAGTTCCCAGATGTGGGAAAGAAGAGCTCCGCCCACATTTTGTAGTGATCAATGAATAAGGAGAAGGTTGCTTTATGGTCACTAATCGTTATGTAACGAAAATTCTCCAAAGTTGTGGAATGTTTGATGAATTTATTTACTCGATAAAACAATTACAAGTTATACATAATTACGATAATAAAGACAATGATAAAGACTCGATGTAACAGGGCCTCCGGCCTACGCCGGGGGTAGTTGAGAGACTGACATGCCCGTACAGGGCGTTGGTTATTTTTATATGTTTTGGGAACAAAGAACTCTCTTGAAATCCGGTGGTACTCGTGTTGAATGATCGCTGACGGTGCTCGGCTGTTGATCCGCGTTCCCATGCACCGGTGATTTTGTCTGCGCAGCAGACTCGCCACGTTTGTGTGTGTGTGTGCTCTCCGTTCAGTTAAGGGTCAGTGCTCCTTCATTCATAGGTGCGTGTGTCGTAACCTTGATCGGTGGTTATGTATTTTATGGGGTATAATGCCATATCTTTCTTATCATTTACTCCTCATTAATTTGCTCAACATGCCCATACCACTTGAGCGATCCTTTTTTAATTCTATTAATAACGCCAAGATCAGCTTTACATTAATATCTTTATTCTTTACTCTATCATAAATGGATTTTCCAAACATACGTCTAAGGGATCTTAGATCCACTTCATTCTCTCTCCTTTATTCCTCTTCTGCCAGCTCCAGGCTCCACTTCCATACATCAGTGATGGTACCAGAATTCCATTTTGTGCCGCTTGTCTTGCCCCAGCAGACATATTCCTATTAGAAATTATTGCATTCAAAGTATCTTTCACATACATATTAAAGGAAACACTTTATTTTTGTGAAGTTGTAATTTCAGAACAAAGTTCTGTGAATTATTAAACAATTTTTATTAGAAAAGATATACAGAAAAAATCAAATTAACGAAAAAATATTTTAACTGTGTTCTTTAATATATATGTGTTGTATCAAATGTTTCCAAAAAATAAAATAAAATATTAATTTTTGGCGTCCTCTAGCGGTAAATACGCGAGGGTATTCGTGACTATTGCATTAAAAAAAGTGGATTGCTTTAAAAATGGAATAAAAATGTTGATCAAAGTATCTTTCACCTAATTTCCTACAGTCACTCGATTATGGTAGAACTAGCTGTAATCCGTCAAAAATGACTAAACTGCAGTATAAATGTGTTTTGGACATACACGAGGGAGACATTTTTCCAATGTGACCCGTTCTAGTTTAGCTCATCTCTACACATATTTTACACTCTATGATTGGAACCCAATTTTTTTTATAAACCCTTTCATTCAACTAGAAGATTCCACTCAAGTTTTTCATATCTGTAATATGTGATGTTAAATATATTTTGCGACCATTCTTCTCGAAAATCCTTTCCCGACTGTAATCCATTAGTCGGGTTCTGGTCTAAAAGGATTTTCTCTTTTCAAACATTCTTTTATTCGCGACTTGGAGCCCGCCGGCGATAATTCACAGCTCCTTCCGAGAGGGTGTTGTTATTCTTATACCCGATGCGACATTAACGCCATCTCTGTTCGCCAGCCGAGTCACGTAGCCGGCTAATATAACGCCGGAGGGATGTTTCGGGATGCGCCCTTGCCGTGAACGGGCGTGTGTATTTCAAACGTGCATAGAACGTCCGTGACAATTCAGAGAAACAGGAATGGAGCGATATTAATACTCACCGAAGAAATTGCTATACCTTGCAATGCTATACCTATTAAATAGACTAAAATTCCATGTTCCCTGTAGATCTCGTAGACCCAGTTTTTCACATTGATTTTACCTCATCCAACTACCGTCGTAATCCATATTTCTTGAGGGTATGCGATGCATTCAATAAACTGATAAGATTATTGCATATTGATCTGTTCGAGTGCAGCCACACAAGATTAAGAAAAATTTCGAGTGCTGAATTTTTTTCATCTTAATAATTAAGTCTCTTTTTCTATTGTTCATTCTTTTTGTATTATTTTTAACATGCCTGTGTTTTTCTGCTAATAATTAAGTTTCTTTTTCTTTTGTTTAAATTTTTTATTCTTTCTTGTTATATAATTCTTAACATGCCTAAGTTTTAAGAACAATTTTAGGTGCAGAATTTTTTTCCTACTTAATAATTAAGTCTCTTTTTCTCTTGTTCATTCTTTTTGTATTATTTTTAACATGCCTATGTTTTTTTTCTAATGATTAAGTTTCTTTTTCTTTTTTTAAATTTTTTTATTCTTTCTTATTATATAATTCTTAACTTGTCTAAGTTTAATTCATAACATATTTATCATTACTAACATATTTCTAAATGTGGACACCTGTAATTGGCCATCTATATTATATCAATGTTTTCTATGCTTCTTTGTTGTGCTGTTGGTCTTCCATGAATAATAAATAAATAAAATAAATAAAATTGCAGAGCACTTGAGCGGTTCCACTATCCTGGGAGGATAAAAGTTAGGTAAAAATTAGGTGATTTAATATAAAGACATGATTACTTATTTTTTTAATTGGCACTTATTAAGGTATGTATTGTCCCGGGGTGTGGCTATGGGAGACAAATGAAACACGTATTTTTTTTTAATTTATTGATTGAACAAGAAGTCACTGGACACGACTTTAATTAAATTCTGTAATTCACGCTAATTGTCACTAAAACAAATATTTCTTAAACTATTTATTAATTTTCGCTATTTTTATTGATTCGATAACATTTTATTTTATTTCGCGGTGGCATTCATTCATTTCGCGGTGGCTGGACCAAAGTTATGGAACAAACTACCTAAGAAACAGACAAACAGACAGCTTACCACAGTTCAAAAAACAACTTTATTTATTTAGACAATCCTGTAAAAACCTATAGAATCTGACCACAACAACGCTAGCTAATGTTTTCCACTCCTATTGTGCACTCCGCGAAAACACCTAATTCTTTCAGGTACTCCCAACTATTATAGTATTCAATTTAATTCCATTTTTTGCATGCCACCTAGTGAATAAGTAATAGTAAATAAGTTTTTTTTGTTTTTTAGCAGTAAGTTGTTTTGTAAGATAATAGTTTTTCCGCGTAAAGCGCCCTTGAGGTGAGTATTCGCGGAAACGGCGGTATATAAGTTATGCAAATATTATTATTCTAGAAAATTCCGTTCAATATTCGCATGTAGAAAAGCTGTCGGCTGATATTTCCTTTGTTTATTATCGCTAGTTTCACTAACGCTGGTCACATTGCGCTCGCTCTATTACTAATTTCGCTCTGGTTAAATGTCAATTGAAGACTAATGCGTAGTGCGACTCCTCTTGTTTTTATAGGTAAATAAATATCTTTCTCGATCTTTCGAGATTTTACGATATCGACCTAGTCACTGCGAGAACCTAGTGGTTCGTTCTGAATCTTCTAGTATATTCTGTGATATTAGTGTAAAATGCGTAAAGTGCTGTCAAATCTTTGAGTATGTCGCATATTGAGAAATAAATACGCACTTCACAGCTGGTTCACAGGGGCGGAATTAGGTGTTTTGACCTGATTCCGAAGAAAGTCTATGTACGTATAACGCATTCTAAGTAATCAATTAGATTATACTATTATAATTTTAAATGGCGCTATATAATTGATTCAACTATTATTGTTATACGTGAGACATAGATAATAATTTAGACAAAAAGTCTGTGACATTTTAGGGTGATTTATACAAGTAAAGCAATTATTACATTTCTGATACTGAAAGGCTTTATATTTTTGGCACTTATTAAGGTCAATATGAAACTATTGTTTTATTGTACATTTTTGAATAAAAAACACGCTTGTTCGAGACAGAAAAGAACATCGTGTACTTATTAAGAAATGAAATATATACATATTAGTTAATTCATTCCTAAATTAGTACATGCTCTTTTTTGTCTCGAAAAACAAACATACACTAGGTAATGTTGCATTTCAGACACGGAGGAGGAGCTCCACGGAAATAGACATGACGCGGCGATTTTGTTTTTCAAAATTTTACAAAAAAATAAAATAGTTTATAATATGTGCCAAAAGTATAAAGCATTTCATTGCCATCAATGTAAAATTTGCTTAACTCGTATAAAACATCTTAAAATGTTACAGATTATATATCATCTATATCTAACGTATGTCTTATTAATTACTTAGAATACGTTTTTCATACATATATAGACCAGGGGCGTCAAAACACCTAATTCCGCCCCTGTGCATCAGCTGCGAAGTGAATTTTTCTTTCTCAATACATAAGAGCATGTATTCATTATCTTTTATCACAACAGTAGAACATCGCTACTTTTAATGTTATTCTACAAAGAGAAAGCAAAGTAATGCACCCGCGTGAAGGAAATTTCGCTGCACGCTTCCTTCATGAACAAAGAAGACGTAATTGATTTAAGCGCAGTACAAAGTACGGTAATCTATGTCTGAGAGTGAATATGACTTAACTTCGAGGTACATTAATTGGCCTTTGCGAGGGTGCTAATAAGACCAGAGAAGAAGCAACACGAAAACTTTAAATCAGAACTAAACTAGCTAGCAACATTACTAAGCAAACAACAAAGAGATGTTCAACAGCTTAAAGATCAAGAACTATGTATGAGGCACATCAAGAGCAAATAAGACAAAATAGGGAAAAGTCTGGTAATTTGGAAATAAAAATTCGAATGCGTTTTAAGTATATACTAGCTGTGCCCGCGCGGCTTCGCACGCGTAGATTTTTAGTACACTGTTTGAATCGTCATAGAACTTTCGCGAACCTTCAAGAACATTCTCCTTCCAGAACTTTCAAGAAATTTATCGAATGTACAGGAACCTTCTAGACACACCGTCACATTCCGCCACTCAGTTTAGAACCTTATAGAACTTTCTGGAATTATCTAGAACGTTCGCCTTCGAGAACTTTCTAAAGCAGGTTTTTCCGGAACCTTCTAGACTCACAGTCGGCGTGCCTATTTTGAAACAATCTGAAGCATTTGCGGCCTTCCCATAACAAAACAATGTGCTAGATAGCACATTTTCGTCATCCACTCCCACCCACGCACAGCCACCCCCACCAAACTCGCATATTTTCGATGTTACACCAAGACACCAAGTACAAAACACAGTGCCAAAGGTCTACTCCATCACCTAACACCACCGCTACAAAACCGGTGAGTGGTTTTGCTGGTTGTGGAGAAAACTTGGCGGATCGGGAAACAACGGGCTTTCTTTATATATATATATATAGTATGATATAATAAATATATATATAGGTATTATATATATTATGTATCTATATATATACTTATATAATAATCCCATATATATATCCATTATATATCTCTATCTCTATAATGCTATACCTTAATTATATAATATATAGTTAGCCCTCTCATCTATCATATACTCTCTTGCTGTTATAGATTTTTAACAAATGTCTATATTGTATGAAATAAAAGATTAATTATTAGGCTTTGCATTTATTAAGTATTAATCAACAATTAATTGTTAATTATTGAGATATCTTAAATAATTAACAAAATATGAGATAGGAGCCTTGAACCAGTTCAGCCAATTGGTTCTGTTATTTGGACCACGATATTGCTGAATTGGACTTGCGTAGGCTCTGAGGTAAAACATAAAGAAAAAGTACAATTAAAGAATACAAAAATCATTATAGTATCCGTAAGATACCTACTAAATACTAAAAGCTCTTCACGTAGTACAATCATTACAAATTTCAGTATTTTGGGTACAAGTTTCGTGATTCTAATTATGGCCCATTTTAACCAACAGAGTGGATACGTCATAAAATAAATCTAATAAAATATAAACTATAAATGCCCGTAACAATTAAATACACTTAACAAATATACTTAAACATTCAAACATTCATTAAGAATCACAAATAACTGTATTTTTTGAACATTTTCTCTCGTATCTCATGTCACTAGTCGTGCATTAAATCTCGTATGAAAATATTAATGTTACAAGCCGTACACCCGTGAACAATCACGGAACATAATTAATTTATTTATACACAATAAAATAAAAACCCTGTCAAACGTTGAAATTAGAAGACGTAAATAAGTGGTTCGCGTCTTAGCTAAGCCTTTACAATGTGTAGTAAATAAAGTATTTTTGACACGCTACAGAGAAGCGACGGTGGCTGTGATTTAGTCACCGCGCTGCCATCCGCGCGTTAGAGGTTCGAGTCTCTCTTCAGCCGTGTAATGTCATTTTTTAGCCTTGAATTCCAGGCACTTACGGGACAGACAGATAACGAAATTATTATATTTTTATAGGCTCTCAGATAAATAATTTTAAAATAAAAAGTTTCCGCTATAGTACCAACCTCGGGTGGTAACTTCTCTCTAAATACGGATACGAATAGGCTCTCAGATAAATAATTAGATAAAAAAAATTCAGGTATAGTTCCAAACTCGGGTTTTAACTTAAGTTCTCTCTCTCTACCTAAGTACCTAAGAATACGAATAAGACAATCAGGAATATTTGTAAAGAAGCTATTTAACAATTCAGCACGTTAGAAGTGAAATCAGAGGATCTTAGAATGTAGCTATTAAATAATCCAGCTCGTTACAGAGTTCACCAGGTGTAACTACTTTACCAGTAAACCTCACCATTAGTATTAAAGTTTGTTGTTTACAGTGTTTAAATAATAAATTACATCACAATATGAATCAATAAATTAATGGAAAAATCAGGTATTTACCAATTGATGCCAATTGGTAAATATACAATTGGTAAATAACAATTTACAGATTGATACATATACATAGCAACGATTACTCTTAATTCGCTGAGCGTGTAATTGAATATAATGAAATATTTACAATTTATTTATCTCTAAAACACTTTTTATTATTAATTTATTTATTTTTATCATTAATTGTGTACTGTGTAAAAACTAATTGATTTATTTATTTAAAAATTTTATTGATTTGCGATGTATACTTATGTAAAATAATTGTATGTAAAAAAAATATTGAAATACTTGTTGATCTGGAATATTTTAATATTTATATATTTTATCATTTATTATTTTTCATTATTAATTATTAATTAACCGTAAAAAGTGTATTATATATTATCATATTCAAATGTTCACAAAATACTAAAACTTGTACTCTAATGTCACTAAATGACCATCTATTAGGGTCATCAATGACCTGTTGACGGTCTGTATGTTAAAAAAAAGGTATTCACTTCTTTGATGTAAATACTGGTGTTAAATTACTACATACTGATAATACTAGTGGTTTTCAATTGGACAATCTCGAAATTCTTGAAATAAGGAAAAATATTGACCAAAACTTAAATATTATCAATTATCAAATTAATTTTACAACTTAGCCATTCTTGAATATTTTTCCATTATAATTAATTTATATTTTTCATAAATACTTTTAGAATGAAACCCCTTAAAACATTATTGTCTACTTCCATTAATTATTTTGTGTCCACGCCCCCTTTTCAACTCCTCCCCAATTAGTTGTTAGTCAAATTAGTTACTAAAACTATTACTTGTTCTGAAGAAGGGAGCTTAGCTCAATAAAATTATCTGTGGTATAAAAAAAGTGGTTTCCTTATATTTGAAGAAAATACATTAAATTCTAATTTTAAAAAAACTGATTATATGGATACACGCAGTCAGCAGACTGTAGAAGTTCACGTAATCGAGGATTTCTCAGCACTCAACAAATTTTTTGTGATTTTTAAGTTTGTGTGTATTTAAAAAAAAAAGTGAAGTTTAAACGATCCCATAAAAACTAGGGGTGAGTGACCAGGGACAATAAATTAAGAGAGTACCTACCGAGCGTTCAATAGTGAACAAATGCGACCACAGACGGCGAATATTCTGAAAAGGCGAATATAAAGTTAGTGTTCCACAGATGAGACAATGATGAATTCGCTCCAATTTAATTAAATTCATGTTCAGTGATTGATTTATCATCCAACTTTTTTTTTTGTTTTCAAAAAGGTTTCGAAAACAAAAAAGACAAGACAAATAAGACGACAGACGCACTTGTTTAGACAATAATATAAAAACCTATAGAATCAGACCGTTATAACACAACCTAATGTTTTCTACTCCTAGAATGCAGTCCGCGTAAGCAATTTAATCTTCCTGGCAATCTTAACTATATATTTTCGAACGTTAATTCCATTTTTGCATGTTATCTAGTGAATATGTAATAGTAAATAAATTTTTTAGCCAGTAATATTTTTTTTTGTGTGAAGCGCCCTTGAGGTGAGTACCTACTCACGAAAACGGCGCTATATAAATGATCCAATTATTATCATTATTATAATTATTCAAATCTATAAAAAAAAATGGTGGCTGGTTAGGTTTTGATACTCAACGTATCGATTGTGATTTTGAAGTTTTGTATGCTTAATGTCTCAAATGTGACTGAACAAACGCGTTAATATTATTTTTTAGAATTGAAATTGATACGAGGTTTTTAAGTATTAAAAATATGTAGGCGGTTTTCTTTATTTCATTAGTAAGATTATTATTGAAATTCCCATATAAAAACTTGTATCATCTGTTACACGCAAACACTCACGATTGCACAATTCACACAAAATAGACTATTCTGGTAGCTTTCTCAGATATATTGTCCGTAACTCTTCATAATCCAGTGGTGATATGGACCGCTGGCCACTCGCAGACTCACTTATTGGATTCCTTAAGTCTGTACCAAAGCCCTCCTACTTTGTGCCATAGAAGAGATTCTATGTTTTGTTCTCTGTGAGAACATTTCTGACTTGATACAGTAGTTTGATGGCCCGAATTCAGAGTCAATACTTAGATGGTTTGAAGGTTTAAGGTATGCCTTAAAAGCGTTACTTTCAGTACAAATAACTCTTTATTCTATATCACATATCTAGATAATCTTGTATGTAAGTAATCTTTAAATTAAGTTAATAAATTAATCACAGTACTGTCACTAAAAATTGTAATGCATATTTTTTACATTGTAAACAAATTTTAATTATAAATAAGGACGTCATCTGGTAACGTTAAGACAGTATCTTCATTAGGACAACCGCACGTTACTTTTTCCTCGAAAATATTGAAAATTTATCGATTTCTTACTAAATATAACGATTTTAGAAATGTATAAAATTCTTTCTTTTTACTCCCTTTATATTACTCGTGGCGTCTGCTTGCTTGCCGT
The DNA here is from genome assembly GCA_016648135.1 of Agrypnia vestita. Lineage (NCBI taxonomy): Eukaryota > Metazoa > Arthropoda > Insecta > Trichoptera > Phryganeidae > Agrypnia > Agrypnia vestita. The sequence goes on along the minus strand of JADDOH010008560.1, from coordinate 67,170 downwards.
CAACAAAAATTTTGGATCGATTTTTGACCCTTTTCCCGTGATCCAATTGAGCTGAAACTTGGCAAGCAGACTCGTGGCGACGATCAAGAAGATCTATCAAATTTTCGTTAAAAAAATTAATAATTATAGTATAATTACGGATTTTTAGAAATTTTATTGGTTTTTTCAAATTGGAATCATTAGAAAAGTTTGATTAGCAACGGCGCGGCGGCCCGATAACGTCACGGAATATTTTCTAAATTTGAATTACTCTGTCGGTATAATAGGTACATCACTACGAATTTCGAAAATTTACAAAACAATTGGTTCACAGATGACAGCGAAATTGGGTTTTTGGGGAAAAAATCGAATAATAATTTATTTCTTTTAGATTTCTGCTTTGTTTTGAAGAATTCTACATTACTCAAATCTGATTCTGACTAAATCATTTAACGCTGGAAATTCATAAGGTACGATATTGATGATAATTGAATCTATCAAATCCTTGACATCTCAAAACATCTGACATTTTAGAAATATATTAAATTTCTGTAAGTTTAGTGTTATGTTATATGTTTTAATTCGTCTTTAATTATTGTTATATTTTACAAAGAAAGGGAATATAGTAAAAACTTGGTTTTTATGGGTTACTTTTTTTATATAATACTATCAACGCCCACTTTGCATTCATAAGAAGATATTTTCTGCATACCTATAAATAAATATTTCGTAACTAAGGGAGATTTCTAACAAACTGAAAACGAATTTTATGACCAAGGCCTTTGATTTTATGCTTACACTTTAATTATTGTTAATAATGTTCAGTTTATTAATTTTGCATTCGAACAAAGGTTTTATCTAAATTATTGTCCTAAAAAAGTTGTATTGCATATGCATTTAGATGTAAATGAATAATAAATACCCACATTTTCATGAAAACATTAATTTTAGTAATTCTTATAATATAATAATTTACGCATACAATTCCGATAGCAGTTTCTGTTTCAAAAAGTAACTTATAAACCCAGAAATATTGTTTTTCCTAAAGCACCTTAAATGTTATTTAATTATATTATTGAAACTAGATGCTGCTGTACTAACAATGCAACCTCTCATGATTTTAGATCTCGTCTTTCTTGTAACATTATTTTATTATTAATTTATTATTAATATATATTATTTATTTTGAAATGGACAATGGGATAAGAGAAATAGTATATCAAAGCTCGTTTACAATTTGGTACTTTTTGGAATAAATTTAATGTTTACAGCATTAACTTAATGGTTGGACATCATTATTATTTTGTGAAAACTAACAAACTTTGTATAAACTACACTAAAACTTTTTAAATGTCTACCGGTTTCGATACGGAACTGAATCTTCATCGGAACGGACGGTGGTTTACACAAAGTTTGTTAGTTTTCTCAAATTAATGGGTAAAGTTTATTTGTAATGTTATTTAATCTAAACTATTTACTACAGGAAGGAACTAAACTTCGCAAGACTTGTGCATTTGATCCTTCAGGAAGTCTGTATTTGACAAGAGAAACCGGATATTCGGATCCGGCAGTTACCGAGTACATCCAGTGGAACTGGCTCACAGCACTAACTCTCTGAAGCATTTGGCTTAGTTAGAAAATTGCAAGAGTTTTGATGTAGAACGGTTACATAAAATATACATACAGGGTGTAACAGAGATTTTTTACTTGACAGGTGAATTCCTGCTTTGATTATATCGAGGTACCTAAAATGAAAACGTCTTTTGTACAAAGACTTTTACCTTCAACTAAATTTAACTTCAAAGTTAGTTTTTCTTTTTTAAATTATTGTCCCACATAAATGCATTAATTATCGCATATTAGTAACTTTGTTCCTCTTATATACATTTATATACTATAAAAAAACAAAAACAAAAAATATATATATAAAAGTGTAGGTAAGTCCCTCTCCAGACACACAAGTTAGTCTCTTTTTGGAGAGGTACAGCAATATAATAAATTTATGTATCAATATACTTAAAATAGATAAGAAAAAAATGTAATAATGCTGTATGTAATTAAATAAAATAAAAAATTATACATACGCATTTTTTGTTTACAAATTTTTTGGTCAATTATATGTTTTTATTTATTTTCATAGACAGCGGTAGTGTACCGCCATACACATTGTATGAAAACTTTGAATAAATAATGAAAAATAATCACATAAAATTTGAGAATGTATATCATTAAGGGTTAATTGTTTACATTGATGTAAAAAAAAATTCAGCATTTATTGGATAGTTTCGAAGATATAAGCCAAAATATATCAAAGTTAGAAAGTTACGACATCAGCCTCGCAACATATATACAAAATCAGAAGCATTGGCTGATAGCATGCGTTTTCGCTGTGATGGCACTTGGTGGACATTGATTTGTTTATAAACGATGATGCGCGTCTTATTTTTTGTTACGCATTTCCGTCCCTTTTCCCTAAATCACTGCCACAGATTGCAGGAAAGCGAGAGGAAAGATGTTACCTAAAAAAAAATTCTGCTTAAAGCTATTTTCTGTCGCTTTGTGTTGAGAATTAATGGCGGCACTCTACCTAATGACTTTACTGCTCTCCATTTTGTGATCAAACTTAACACCACACAAGAAATTAATGTGATTATGGCTCTAAACTCATCGCTAAGCTAACTATATGAGTGGTTTCTTATCAAGCGCTGAAAGTTCATGTTTGCACTTGTTTTGATTATGCAAATTTATGCTCGGCACGCTGAAGCCGCTCTGGGTCGTAGACAATCTTAAATATTTATATAATTTAATCAAAAATAAACATCTTCGTGCATCCAGGGCTTTTTGTTTACGATACCAAGGAAGCTGAAATCGTCGAAGACAGAGATGAACTGGGCTTCAGACAAAATTATTTAATAACAGTTAACAGCAAATAAAAACAAAAAGACGTATATAAGGACCATCCCGTAAACCTTTTCAAAATGTGTAAAATCTTACCGATTTGAAAACGACTTTATTATAAACTGACACTGGAAGAATATGAGAAGAACAGATTAAAAACACAAGAACAACACAAATATACGATACGAAATATAACAAATAAACAAGTAGAAAAGATGAAAACAAATAATTTTCAAGGAGACAAGAACGAACAGTGCGTAATTACAAAACATTTTTTCATTAAACTACCGGATAGAATAAAAACAATTAAAAGAGACAAAAAATAATATTTTTAAAAAGGGTGATAGCTCAGTGTATCATTTTAATATTGTATATATTATATTATTATTTAAGGATCACTAAGTCATGTAGCATTAAATATATCGTAATGTAAACATGCGTAGGTACAACCTACTAATACAAAAAAAAAAAAATATTTAACTGAACAGAGCGATAACATTTTTATTAACTTTAAATTCAATAATTCGTATTCATTCAGTATATTATGTCTATTTTATATCAAAATATATGGCACCAATTTTTTAGCAAAATTCTGACATAACATTACATCCCAGATATCACTGAAAAATGCAATATAAATCGATTTGTCTCTGTGAGACTTCTATTATTTATCTTAATTAAAGATATCTGACTTTAATTAAATTAAATAAATCTACTTCTAGAGTAAATAAATACAATATAAATATAATATAAATACCGGCCCTGTCTGCAGAATTGTGGCTTCCAAACAAGATTCTCCAATTGGCTAGCCAATAAGACTCCGCGACTACCACGTCCGATTTTAAAATAAGATTGCCAGTTTGACAATCTCGGTTGTGCCATTTCTATTGTGCAATGCGACTGGTACACAGGGGTGAGATTGCGGGGGATGATAGGGTTCCAAGCAGTATAGCATGCTTATCTAGTATCTACTTATATTGGACTGAAAATTTACAATTTATAAACTAACCGTGTTCCACTGCAACTACCCTTATTAAAAAATTATTATAACTATGCAACCAGACCAACAGGACGAACAATGAGAATACCAATCACTAACAACGTGTATGGTGAAAGAAAAAGAGAGAATATTGTCTTTAATAAATTAGGTAAAAAATTCTTTGAGATGATGCAAGACAAAAAAACTCCATTGGCTTCAAAAAAGTACAAGCTAAAAGAATATATATTAAAGCTATGTACCTAATCTTACATTAATCTATAATTACATATCATGTATCATTTTGTAAAGAAACATGCTTCACTCGATAATGACCTACTATCTTCATTATAAAATAAAAATTATTGTCAAATATTGAAGGCAGCCATGCCGTAAAACTGCTGTGCAGTTTGGCATATCTACAATGTAATAAATATCAAAAAATTAATAAATATATATATTAAAAAAAAATAACAATAATCCTGAAAATTTAACCGCAAGGAGACACAAAAAATAGGTGGTCGTTAGTAATACTATAGCTAGACCGCATTCAAAAGAATGTGCGCAAAAAATATGTATGTTGTTACGTTGCAAAAAATGAACACAAAAGAAGTTTTTCTAGTAAGTAAGTAACCTTTTTTAAACTAAAAAAATATATATATTTGGAATATCATATTGAGGCTTGTAATTGGGCTTGCCAGGCAACTTAGCCCCCGCTTTCTTCTTACGAACAAAGCCAGGGAATGGTCTTTTGATTGTGGTCGACCTATAATAACGGTAGATTTTTAATAATTTAGGGTCGCATTAATTAATCGCGATTAATTGCGATGATAAAAAAATATGGTGTCGAAATATTATTTTAATATTTATCGTAATTATTATAATCCTGCTTGCCAGCAACAACCGTAGAGCGTGCATACACAAGATAGAAGAGTATGGTATACCTACTCCTCCCTGCCTACTCCTCTGGTAAACAGCGTGATGGTTAGTTAGTTACTATTATAATAAATACATTATAATAATATTATTGAAAAAATCATTTAGAAATATTTTTTTAATATTTATCATTGTTATAAAACGTTTAATAAAATTTATAAAATAATAAGTTCAAAAATATAATCAATCGTTTTTGTTTACAATCATTTTCATTCATCAGGGTGATAAAAAAACTATACAATTTTTATCTTTTGCTTCCAAAATTTAATTATAAAAATAATAATTCTATTACCTGAATAGATATATATATATTTATATATATATATATATTATATATATATAAATTGTAGAGAATATATTGTAAAATGACATTAAAAGTCGAAAACTATAATCAACTCAACTTAGTTCTTCTCTAACATCGATTCGATACATCTGAAACAGTAATAATTTAAAAATTGATGTCACAGTACATTTTGTATCCACGCATATTAGCTTTTCAAACAATCTACCATCACCCATGGTCAAATAGAATGGGGCGGTGCAGCTAGAACAAACTTAAGCCATTTATAATAACTAGCTTAAAAGCCCCGATTTATGCAAGAATTATGTCATAAAACTTATATTATATACCTAATCATTTTATTATTTGCCATGTATTGTTTAATAATTACATTATCACAATTTTTTTAAATATGTAAATTAGAATATTTTTGGTACAATTATTTTTGTAAATGAATAATTCTTTCATGTAAAACTTTATGTACTTGCATTGTGTAGAGTGAACACTAAAGTCAGCTCATACAAGTCGTAAGCCCTGGGCCGTACTATTAAAAGCCTCCCATACATGTTTCTCATATAAATAGTTTCGTTTCTATGAGACATCTATAATTTATCTTAATTAATTAATCATCCCTCTGGGGACAAAATACAATAGATAACTGTTTTCTCAGAACATACCTACATATAAAAATAATGTAAAAATATTATTTTTTGTTGTGGATAAAATAAATATATTAATAACCAAACTATTAAAGTAAACGCAAGTGTATAGAACCATATATATCCTAAATTGTATTAAAAAAGTTATCCAAAAATGATTTAGAATAACAAAGTACAGTTACACAGTTAATACAGTTAACTTATTGGATCATATTTGTTCAGCCTATTATATTGCGACGTTATCAAACAATGAAGTCCTTAAAAGATATTTGCAAGAAATCTCAAACTAATATTTGGATTCCGTACTCAAATTGGATGTACGCGTTTTTCTTACAAGTTCCTCCTTGTTATTTTAAGTATAATTTATGTATAAAATAAGTAAGTAGTTTAAATATTAGAACGCTGAGAAGATTTCGTACCAACCTTTAAATATAATATAATAAGAAATTTAAGAACAAATTAGATACTATGTTTTAAACCACTTTATTGCTATTTGTCAACTAGTTTCGGTTGGACTTAACCTTCTTCAGGACAATTATAATATAGACTGATCAGTCTATATTATAATTGTCCTGAAGAAGGTTGAGTCCAACCGAAACTAATTGACAAATATATAGCAATAAAGTAGTTTAAAACATAGTACCTAATTTGTTCATAAATTTCTTATAATGTCAAGCCACAAAGTGTTTTCTTGCTTTGAAAAAAATAAATATAATATAATATATACATATTATCAGTTATGTACAAGATACCCTGTACAAAGTATCTGGAATACAAAATGCAAGGTACTTTAAAATCAAGTATCTCAGATACCAGATATAAATAACTTTCTGGAATGGTATTTGAAATACTAGATACAAAATACGTATCTTCCAAATATTTTTAAAGATAAAATTCTTTTGTAAGAAAACAGATTTTATTGAATGTAAGTTTATTTTTTGACGTGTAAATTTACGAATAAATCGCGTTGATCACGCAAATGTGACAAGGTAAAATATTATATTTTTAAGGTTTAATTTAGACTTAATTAAAACCAGTTCTTCAAACATTTTGTCGCTCATTTTTCTTCGATGAGGTCTCACTATTGGTACATCATTGGAAAAAAGTATCTTAACAATGTTAGTATTTACAAAATACTAAGATACCAAAAGAACGTATCTAAATACAAGATACAAGATGAATATTCAAAAAAGTATTTCAGATACAAGATGAAAATACGTATTTTGCATCTTGTGTCTGTATTTCAAATACTTGTATCTTAGATAAGTCACATCTCTGCGTATTATGTACGGTGACGGACGGAATTTCCACCACCGTACGCGGGTCGGAATAAGATAGAGAAGGTTCCCCTCTTAATCTCCGCCGATGAAGCGTGTGATCTAGACACTCGAAATATATCCAATCCAACAACCAACTTGTACTTACAGTTTCTCCTTGGTTGTTGAATGCAGAGCTGCGCGTGTTGGATATCAAGTGGTTCGGAAACGGCTTGCACGGGTCTGCGGCTTCTTCGAATTTCGTAACAGATCTGCACTCGATTCCGAAAGGCTTTAGATCTTTTAACACACCAAATCTGTCGGATAACGTGACCACACGAAAGAAATGTCAATTCTCAATCGAATAAGAAAGACACCGGCACACTGCGTTCCAACTGTCAATGGACAACTTTCAAGAGATTTGAAATCCTTGCTACTTCACTCATTTAATGTATACTTTACCTTTTTTTAAATACTTTTAAGGGCTCTTAAAGGGTCCTCTCTGCCTACTCCCGTGAGGGTAGGCAAAGAGGACAGAAGATACATATATTTACGTACATACATTAGATTGTACAATCCTCTTGAAGAAGCCATTGGCTTTGAAACATGTTGAATTTTTTCAATAAAAAAGTGGTGCATACAAAGTAAATTTTCATAAATTATAATTTATTTATTTGTTTGGAAATATTTACAAATATAACGATAGGATAAGTAAATATTTATATGAGAGTGTAAGTACGCAGTAATCAACTTATTAACTTATAATCCTAGCGTATTTCGTATAAACGTAAATTAAAATAAAAGACATGAGTCGTAACAGGAGTGAATTAAACATGATAAAATAAATCACAATATTAAATATAACATATTATGATATGTCTAACTATATTTATATCTTACACCGCAACATTGAACAAATATTTAATTATTAATTATTCATTAAATATTAATTCAATGTTGCGACGCAGAATAATGTTCACTTGTGATCTTAGATGGTATAGAGACACATGATAGATGTGAATGTCGGTGAAGAAATCGTTGTAATTCCCACTATGGGTGAGCGCAATCCGGAGTTGATGCGAGTAACATGAATGTAGAAGAGGCAGTGTGTTTTTGGATGTTTATAAGTGATCATATTGTATTGTGATAATATCCTTAAAATACTAAGTTTGTATTGAAAATTATCTAATTTTGGATGGTTACAGAGATAATCATTTTTAGTGGGAGTTAAGAAAAAATATATAAATTAAAATAACATCATCACAACATTTTTTAGTATGCTTGTTTACATAATATAAAATAATGTTTTGTAAGCTTCATTCAGAAGTCTCTTAAGAACTTTAACTTCAACAGTACTTTTTTTTATTACCATATTAATATCTCGGTTTTGTACGTAATATGCTAATACTAAGTTACGGTTGACTTTGAAAGGAAACTGGTTATATTCAAGTATTAAGCATTCAAGTTTGTTTTTCTTTACGCACTTTGTTGATCTTTAGGGAATTACAAATTTTCTTTGGGAAAAATTATTTGTGAACAGAGAAATTTTTTTTTTCTGTATGGAATTTTATATGTTCCCTTATTCGTAAAAATATTTACTGCTAAAAGAGAGTTGTTTCAATCTGTTCAGAAGACTCATAGTTTGAAAGTATATTGAATCCAATGAAAAATTTAATGTACATAATTATCAAGATAAAACTTAGCATGAACCACTATTTTGTTAAATTATCAACACGTTTCAACACGTTTCGGGGCCAACGGTTACTTCATCATGATATAATGTAAACTAAAAATAGAAAATCAAAGTATTGACATTTACAAAATCAATAATAAGTATATGGAAGATGAATAGCTAATAAAATCAAATGTGAAAACAGTCTTAAAAGACATCTAATTCCAAAAAAGACCTGGTTATTTATACTACCTAATTAGCTTTTAACACTTTTTCTTACTTTTAGTATATGGTAATGTTAAAATAATGGTTTGTTTCCAAAAGTTGATTAGAAAGTTCTAAATAATTATTACTATTTAACATCTTCAGTGCTCCTTAATTATTTATTTTAATATTAGTATACATTGTATCCTGGTGAAGGTAATATTGGCCCCGAAACATGGTGATAATTTAACAAAATAGTATATATATTCAAAAACACATTCATATTTGTTAAGTTGTAATTTTTCAGAACAAAGTTCTGTGAAATTTTTTAAACCAAATTAATTAATCAATTAGAAAGTCAAACAGAAAAATCTAATTCACGAAAAAATATTAGGTTACTACTGGGATTCGAACCCAGGTCACCTCCTTTCCGGAGCCGGTGCTACAATTAATTAATTAATTAAATCAAAAATTAATCAATTAATAAAAATAAGAACTACATATAAGGTCGATATATTCACGGAAACATAGAGGGTTGCTATAGCTTAGTGGTCAGAATACTGGCCGCGGATAGGAGGTGACATGGGTTCGAATCCCAGTAGTAACCTAATATTTTTCCGTGAATTAGATTTTCCTGTATGTCTTTCTAATTGATTAATTAATTTGGTTTTAACAAAAAAGTAGTTTATACAAAGTGTTTTCCTGATATTTATATAAATAATATTATCACAAAGTCATTTTGCAGCTATTGAAGAAGAAAACATGTTTATTTTATTCCTTTCCAAACAAAAATGTAATACAAAATGAAAGATGTTCGCATACTTTTAATCGATTAATCTCTCTGCATAGAAAATTCAAAGACAACATTTAAACAAATGACTTATAGCGAGCGTGTATTGAGTAATCTTTACCATCTCAAATATTTTATATCCAGTAGATTAATTATTTAACAACTACCTACTCTGTAATCTAAAACCAATATTAAAAATCAACCTTAGAGTTAATCAAAAATACATGCGTCTACTTCCAAAAATTTACAAATTTGCCTTACTAAAAAGGTCAACATTATATACAGCGCACTAAAATTTTATTAATATACATTGTAATAACATTTTTACAATGTACCTCCATTAATTAATTTCTTGATTGCATTGGCTTCAGACTTGAGCCAGCCCTCAACGGTGGGCTTTACGACGCCGAAGTTTCGGTTCAGTTAATAAGCGATTTTAGTCGGCGTCTCATTGAAAATTCCATCAGCGTGATGTTTCGTTCCTCTCTACTTGGGGCCGTATTTTTGCACACTGCAATTTAACAAAATCGCCTACATTGAGCTTTATGTAACGGCACTTAGTTAAAAGTAATTGACGTCGATCGTTCGGTGAGCCGCAGTCGAAGTGAATTAAGATGGAGCGGCGTTAAATGGGTTAGAGATTAGGTGTTCGATGGTTTGCATCTCTGCTGAAATTAGATGATCGCGGTCTTCGCTTCTTGCGATTCGTAAAAATATTTTTAAGTGCGTATTTTTACTTCTTCGATAAAAGCAAAATAATGTGGAAACATTATTATGATTTATAAAAAAGTAACCCATAAAAACCAAGTCTTTAGTATACTTCCTTTCTTTGTAAAATATAACAAAAATTAAAGATGAATTAAAACATATAACATAACACGAAACTTACAGTAATTTAATATATTTCTTAAATTTCAGATGTTTTGAGCTTTGATAAGACATTTCATGCTTTGAAGATTAAATTCTAAAAACATTTGTCAGTCAATTTAGATTTTCGACATTTGTAGTGAAGTACCTATTATGAATACCGATCGAGTAATTCAAATTTAGAAAATATTCCGCGACGTTATCGGGCCGCTATGCTATTAATCAAACTTTTCTAATGATTCCAATTTGAAAAAACCAATAAAATTTCTAAAAATCCGAAATTATACTATAATTATAATTTTTGTAACGAAAATTTGATAGATCTTCTTGATCGTCGCCACAGGTCTACTTGCTAAGTTTCAACTCGATTGGATCACGGGAAAAGGGTTAAAAATTTATCAAAATTTTTTTCACCCGGCAAGCAAGCAGACGCCACGAGTTGAAAGAAAGGAAGTAAAAAGATAACTCTTTAATTATGATAAATTGAATACTGGAAATGAATAAAGTACTAAGTGACATAATGTTCATTTATAAATAAAAGGTAAAAAAGTAACCCATAAAAACCAAGTTTTTATTATACTCCCTTTCTCATTTACTAGTGGAAACTGGTTTGGCGCTTAACCTACGCGTTGGGCTTCGGTCGAGCGACGCTACGAGAGGGAGTAATAAAAAATTTCCAAAAATCCAAAATTATACTATAATCAGGTTATGCGTCTATCAGACCCGTTGAAATATTTTCATACAACTTAAGTTGTATGAAAAAATCATTCAAAATTTGAAAAATCCAAAAATTTATTAATTTTTTTTAACGAAAATTTGACAGATCTTCTTGATCGTCGCCACGATTCTGCTTGCAAAGTTTCAGCTCGATTGGATCACGGGAAAGGGTTTTAAAATGGAGCTAAAAAATTTCGTCAGATAAGAAGATAAGCAGACGCCACGAGTTAATTAATATAAAGGGAGTAAAAAGCGAACATAGTCTATTTCGCTCTGTATGTGCTATGTTATACATCTTTTCATTGATATTTTCAAAACAACTTCATGCCGGTACCCCACGTGAGTTAGACATTTTAAATAAATGTTTATTAATCAATTAGAATAGACATTAATAATGAAAGGTGTTGAAAATTGAAAAATACTGATTTTCAGGCGCATTCTAGTCGATATGTTTAATAATTCGAAAGAATATCATATGTATATTACTCATCCGAAATTCTAGTATATATATTTAATAATTGTAAAGAATATTATATAACTACTGATCCGGTTTCAAAAATTCTTTCACTAATATTTAGAATAGACTTTCAGGGTAGACATAGGCTATATATTATCCCGTTAAAATTAAGGGGCTTTTCGTGGTGATCTATTTTACAACTAAAGTCGACGAAAAAATGGTCGAGCGATGCGTTTTTTACGAACGCCGCCTTAACGTTAAGAGATATTTAAATACTTTCTATAGAGAAGTTGTAGAACTCAAAAGTTATATAAAAAATCTGCTAAGACATATATCTATATGTTAAGGTTAATAAACAAATTGATAAAATATGACTGAAAGTTACTAAAAATCTACAAGCGCGAAGCCGCGCGGATTTTATTTGCTTTAAATATTTTTTCTAATTTCTAATTTGTCTAACTATAATCCAATGTAAAATGTCTAAATCCTAATATATCAAAAGAGTAGTTTGTTTCCAAAATCTGATTGGCAATTCAGGAAAGTTATTCCTATTTTTAAATTCTAATTTGATAAATAATTACTCGAAAATTTTGCATCAATGGCTACAGTTTTCAGGAAAAATCTTTTAATTTAAGAAAGACAATCGAATCAACATCAACACATCGAAACAATGTGCGTCGCATGCTCGACTTACACATACTAATTCAAAAGACCTGTACACATTAATGATTACACCGTGTTTAAAATCTTAAAAATTATACGCATGATTTATTTTATAAACAGATTTTTCAAAGAAACTACCCTATACATTGTTATTGATAGACCTATGTTATCCGCCGTAAAAAACCACCTTTATTAAAACCTTTATTGTGCCATTAGAACCGTCTATATTGCCAGGCATTGCATGTATATTTTTGTATACAGACTGTCATAAGTTATTCTAGAATATATAAAAAAAATAATTGTAATCTCAATTTAATCGAAAAAAACAAATATATTCGTAATTAATATTACCTACCTATCTATGTACAAGTATATTCTCAAAATTACGGTAGTAATAACACACGTAAGCAACAACACATATATGAAGATTTTCTCTGAAATTAAATTTTTCATACATACTTAATTTTAATTATCCAAAACAAAGGAACAAGCTAATTTGTACATTTGCTAATATTACACACTCAGAATACTTAATTATATATTGGACAACCCTCTGCCATAAATTAGTCCATTATATCGTGGTTTTGCTGTATTTAAAACATCGCTTACAGTAGGTAATATAACTTTCACCCCTAGGTATGTTGTCACGATTTTTATATAGGACTGAATTTTTCGAAACTTTTAAAAAAAAAATTATTTATTTATTTATTTCAAAAAATCCTTGTTTACAAATAAAGCTACTTAATACTAATTTAACAATAAAATATAAGATAAATTACATTTTTTTTTTGTTAAATTTGTGGATTATGCCATTCTACTAGGCTACGTCTGTCCCAGAGTGGCGTTATAGAACACAATTATAATATTTTTTTGAAGTCGTCAGTAATATTTATTTTCACAAGGTAGTAATTATGTATCTACAAAGTATCAAGTGCAATGTTAGTGAAAATTGAGTGAGTCATAAGTCCAAGTGTAAATATGTGTTGAATAATAGTTCAATGTAAAAAGGGTTAAAGTTTTGTTTAAGATTAAGAAGATAAGAAGAAGAAGATAAGTTTAAGATTAATAACATATCTTTGTACTTTATTTTGCTTGCTTCATATGGAGAGATACTTTTTATTAACTGACCACCATGGAAATGCGTAGAAATTTCAACAAAAATCCATGGTTTTCGATAGCATTCAGAGTTGAGCATAATATTCCAGCATAATTTTGAGGGAATGAATGGTTTAATTTCAACCCTTAATTATTGCGTGTATGAAATTTGCAAGGCTTTTATTGCAGCAGGAACAGATGTTCCGCGGTTTTGTTTGAACCGCCCCTATGAACACCCCCTTGTTTACGAATATGTTGTATTCACGTTTGTTTATTAGCATTAACACGTTATGTCCTGCAGCGCATACAGCCATTAACGTGGTGGTTGTATGTTGATGGTTCTACGTGACCTAACGCCCTTAAAATGGACTATCGTTAAACAACGCCATAACTTTTATCCAGAAATAATATCAATAGTGACACGGATAGCCGCCGCAATAATACAGGGTCGTTAATTAAAAAATCCCAAGTACAAGACTGAAGGACCCAATGTATATGTCGCAGCCATCTGGTTAAATTAGCCAGTTAGTTGGACGCCTAGGACGTTCTTCCATGTACCCATAAGCAGAACCTCTTATGCACGGAACTCATTCATCCAGCGAACATGCAAAGCATACAATGACCACTTCAATGACATTGATATATTTAATACCAACATCTCAGCTCTTAAAAATCGTATTTATTAATCGTTTATATTATATTACTAGTTTCTATATCTTCACCGGATTAACTGAGACCGACCATCATCATACACACACCACAGCCAAACTCTCATCACTCTTTACACATACCCCCATATCTGTATACAACGTCACGCACAGAATACATACGCACTCTACTCAGCCACAATCCCATACACCTCACTCCACTTCCCCCTCTAACTCCCACTCCTATCCCTCTATTTAATATATGTTCTCTTTATTGTTTGATTTAACATTTTATGCCGTGGATCTCTATAATTGGTCTACGAATTACCCAATACGTTATGTATTATTATAATAAATTGTATACTGTTGAGATTCCCAAAATAAAAATAAAAAAAATAAAATAAACGCCGGCATCCAATTGGATGCCTAGGCCGATAGTTAATTGAACTAGAATCACTCAACGTTTAACGACTTGGCGTATTGAAAGTCAGCCCTTTGATGATGACTGACCAAGACTCAGCCAAGTGATTCAAATTTGGAGCAGTTTTTTTCCCCTGCGGCGCTGGTAGTCACCAAAACAAATAATGCAACGTTGTGTCAAAAAGAACTATAGTAGATTTAAGATTTTGGACATTCGAATATTTACATCTTTATTTATATAAATAAATAGTAGGTACCTATATAAAAACAAATTAGGTATACAAAAACATCTTTGTATTTGAATGCAACGTTGTGCCAAAATTTCATAGCAACCAGTGAAGAACTTTCAGACATTACCGATTTTGTACAAACGAATTTTATTTATATAGATTACTAGTTACTTAGTGGTAGGTATTAGTAATAAGTAGTCGTAAATAATTTGTGAACTCATTGTCACTCTAACCAAACATTAGAAATTCATCAATATCCATTTTAACTAAATGACTACACGACGTTCAGCCATCTAGTCAAACGTTTCTCTCAATGACTTGGCTAGTTGTCCTTCAGTCATTTAATTGGATGCCGGCGTTTAATAAACGGCCTAGGCGTCCAACCAACTGGCTAATTTAACCAGATGGCTGCGACATATACATATGATTTGGATCAAAAATTAAATTTTGAATTTTACACAGCACGCGCATATTATTGGAACAATTCTTTTCCTGATGTTGGTACCCTTAGCAGCATACACTCACGCTACACAAGAGCGAGAGTTAGTAAGAAGTGATATACCGATAACAAATGGAGACCATGGTTTTCTTCCTGTATACAGCTGTTAAAGTCTATAATGTACTTTCTAGTGACATAAAAGAAATAAATAATGCTCGTAATAAACAACTGAAAAGACTTGTGTTGGGGAGGAGATGGATCATAAATCAATGTGGTTATCTAAAATTAAAATATGTCAAAAGTGATAAATTTATTGTGTTGTTTTTTTTTTTTTGGTGATGTTAACATGGAATTCGTGTCACATCAATATTCTAACTATTTTCAAATTAAGCTAAACGCTTGTGCTATGAAAATAGGACTAACTTGCTTGTCTGGAGTGAGATTCGAACCTGCGACCTTTCGAAAGAGCGAGAGTCTTAACCACAAGACCAACAAGCTACTCAAATTCTGTATTATGTGTTCTAAATGTTCTGTATTATATGTCAAAAGTGATAAATTTATTATATGTTGTTCTATGTTATATTACTAAGTATGTGTAGCATTTGATGTATTCATATACCATCATGCATTTGCTGCCTGAGGATTTCCATTTTATTAGTAATTACCCTTTTTCTATGTCTAAAAATATTATAAAAAAATTCTGTGTCTAAAATATTAATATAATTAAATAAAATAATTTGACTTCAACTAATTAAACACGTTCATGAACTGAATTTGAGATGCATAGTCTATTTTTGATATGCATATAAGTAATATGCAGCGATTATGACTATACTGCCCTGCTTAGCTAAAAGGCAGCAAATCTATACTTTTTGAAAAATGTTTTTTTTTTGTGGTTTTGGATACTAGAGGTCATATTTTACCTTTCTAATATGCTTGTTTTACGAATTTCCATCAAAATATTAAAATATAAGCATTTTAAATTTGCATAAAAATTAGGCTACATGTTACATACCCCCAGATGGGTATTTATAAGAAACCTATTTGCTTTTTTTAAGGTTTAAACTATATAAAAATACCTCAAATAATAATTACATAACCTTTGTTATCTTTATTAATTCAAGATCTATTTATTGACTGAGTGAAAAAAATAATAAAAAATAAATTTACATTTCTTTGATTTACTCAGTAATTGTTTAATGGAGTTACTGCTTTTTAGCTTAGTGGGCAGTATAGTATCCGATGTGAATTACGTTAAAGGAAACCATACCATATATTGCAATATGTCGACTACAGTGATATTAATCACGTACAAGCAAAAAAAGTTGTGCTAAAATAAAGTTTTTGGGAAACAAATATTAATTAAATAATCTTTGTCTTATAAAAACGATGATTTAAAATTCTAGCCATAATTCACAGCATCTGAATACTGGACCATGTGCATCATATACATTATACGTATTAATTATTATCAGTGTTTACTTTAACTTGTTATTATCACAAAGTCTTTTTTATCGGAGTCTGTAAAATTAATATTTATTATTACTGTCTTATCTGTGTCGTCGAATTATTGTGGGAGACATATAACTACTCTTTTGTGTTCTTTTCTTGCCATATCAATCTGTCTTATGTCTGATGACCAAATATATTTTTTTTAAATTACCGAAACACTTGCCGTAATCGTTACGAGCAAGCTGACCACTATAACCGCTCGCAAACCCTAAAAAAGCTTTTGTAAGTATTACAAAATGCTCCCGCTAACAACCTAGCTTCAGGCTATTTTATGCGAAATGCACCAATCAATGCATGTATTATTAACAAAGTGCGTATAATATAATGGCACCGGTCCGTCAACATCAAAACCGTCTAGTGACGTCATTAACGCGAATATAACGAGCCGGCGTCGGCGTCCCGACGCGTCCGTGGAGCCGCGCCATCTCCGGCTGTCACGGCCGTCGGCCGCCCGTCATTAGCGCGGGCTGGAGAGCCAGCCAATTAGCGACAGCCTGCAAGGTATGAACTAGGGATGTTACGAATGTTCGCGTTCGCATTCGTATAGGCGAATGATTCGCATCATTTCAAACACCCGCATTCGCATCAAACAATGCGAATGTTTAGCGAAACTTTATTCAAGCAGATTTTAAAATCTGAAATAAACAAGAAGTTTTGCAATCTGGAAAATGACCCCTCGTTTACAATTGCGACTTTTTTGGACCCGCGATTCAAGAAAAAATTCTTTATTGATATTGTGAAGGATAATGTTAAAGATAATGATAATGAAAACCAGTAGAAGACCAAATACATGGCCGTAGGATGCACCCAACAAATCCCAACTCTCTCGTGTGGAAGTCAAAATTTTGAAACGATACCAAGATTTACATACCTAGGATCCCTGATAACAAGCAACAATAATACTACAGAGGAGATCCAGAAGCGCATAGTGAGCGCAAATCGCTGTTTTTTTCCGCCTACAAAAGCAGATAAAATCCAGACTACTGTCCAGAAACACCAAGATATAAGTGTACAAAACGCTTATTAGGCCAGTGCTCACGTACGCAGCTGAGACGTGGGTACTAACTAAGAGGAATGAGCGAGCACTGGACGTTTTTGAAAGGAAAATTTTGAGGCGTATCATCGAACCGGTTCTAGAAAATGGACTTTGGAGCAGACGTTACAACAATTAGCTCTATACTCTACTTAAGGAGCCAAACGTCACAAAATTTATAAAACTGGGAAGACTTCGGTGGCTGGGTCACGTGGAGAGAATGTCCGAGCACCAAAGTCCCTGCTGAACTCAAAGCTAATAGGGCGAAGGAGCTTAGGAAGGCCAAAATTAAGATGGAGTGACAACGTCCTCAAATACATCTCTGCCTTAGAGCTTCGAAACTGGAGAGAGCTGGCACTAGACCGCATGAGAGGAGGAAAATTATTGAGGAGGCCAAGACTCACCAAGGGTTGCAGTGCCAAGAATGATGATGGTGAATGTTAATACTGAGATCATCAATCTTGCGCTTGATTTATGAAATCACGATCGTATAACTTCATATTCAAGTGGTAAAAGATCGAAAAACACGACATCCATTGATGATAATTAGCCTTCTACAAGTGCTGATTACAATACTAAAAGCCTCATAACAAATTTGGCGAGAATTCTGGATTCCTCGAGTGATGGCGAAGGTTCCGGTGTAGAATGTGAACCGGAAGACACGATGCTGTGTGAAATAAAATCACAATAAAAGCACATGGGAAGAATCAGAAGATATATTAAAACAGATTCGTGCAAAAATATGTATAACGCAATTATAGTCCCTCACGTCAACTACTGTAGCAGTATACAATTTTTGGCTAATGAAGAAGAATTGAAAAAGTTAACAATACTCCAAAATAAAGCATTAAGAATAATACTAAAAAGAAATCGATAGACAAGAATCAAATTTATGTTAGAAAGTCTACAAATAATGACATTTATACAAATAATTAAATTTAATGTGCTTCTATTTATATACAAGATTGTTAATGGACACAACAATACATTTGAATTAGTAAGAATAATAAGAGAAAACCAACATGAACATAACCATTGTACAAGAAAAAAAGATGCAATAAGATTGCCATTCAGAAAGAAAAAAAGTTCGCAAACTTCTGTGATGTATAGTGGGATGAAGTTGTATGTGAGTCTGCCAGGGGATATTAGAGATGAAAAAAATATGAAAATTTTTAAGAAAAAACTAAGAGAGTTTGTGATACGTACTTTTGATTAGAAATATATTTGATATTTTACATATTTATAAATGATATTTTACAATGTATATATTAGGAAATATAAATTTAATTATATTACCTATTTTAAGAATAAATTTAAAAATATATATATATTTAATAAGAAAAACGAATCTCTCTTGAGGAAAATCCATTGGACTGGTGGAAATCCAAATCCAAATTTGATAAATTGACAGAACTTGCTCGTAAGTACTTCAGCGCTCCTGGCCTGATATATGCCTATGATATGATATGATATAGGCCTTTACGAAATCGTCTCATGAGGGATAAAGCAGCTAAATTATTGTTCTTAAAATATAATTTGCCCCTATTGGAATTCGATTATTAAATTTGTTTGTTGTTAATTTGATTGTGTATAACCTTAAATAAATAAAAATCGACGATTAAAATCATACCTTGATATTTCTTTTTTGCCCCTTCTAAACATTCGCACATTCGCCTTTCAAACACTAGTATTCGCATTCGCATTCGCGAAAGTCTAAAATATGACATCCGTAACATCCCTGGTATGAACGGACGCGCCACTGTTGGCAAGGTGAGAGAAAAACCCATTATGTGAAATACCCTGTATGAGTTTAAAATGTGAAAATTATAACTTTAAGGCGTAGAAAAACGTCACTGCTGAGCTTGCAAGGCTTGTTTTGTAGTAAGAAATAAAAAATTAACTCATAAAAACCAATTTTCTATTATACTCCCTTTCTCATTTAAGTGGAAACTGGTTTGGCGCCTAACCTACGTGTAGGGCTTCGGTCACGGCAACGCTACGAAAGGGAGTAATAAAAAATTTCCAAAAATCCAAAGTTATACTATAATAGGTTTAGTATCTACCAGATGCGTCACAATCTCTTCATACAACTTATTCGGTTGTATAAATAAACCATTAAAAATTTCTAATAATCCGAAATTATACTATAATTATTAATTTTTTAACGAAAATTTGATTAATCTTCTTGATCGTCGTCACGAGTCTGCTTGCAAAGTTTCAGCTCGATTGGATCATGGAAAAGGCTTTAAAAATCGATCCAAAGTTTTTACGTCAAACAGACAGACGCCACGAGTTAATATAAAGACAGTAATGAAGTTATTTTTCCATGAACAACATATTTTTTTATTCGTTTTTCATTTATTTTAAATAACAGAATGTTAGTTAAATTAGTATATAATACCACTACCAGGTTTTAGTTCCACCGGTTTCGAGACGTACCCGTCTCTTCGTCACGACCAACACTACACTACTACATTCACATCACTATACAGCATAACTATAGTATTTTTAAACTTTCACCATATTTATCACACGTGTACTAATCTATTGTTAAATATTACATGTTAAGTAATTAATTAAATAATCCTTATCATGTCAATTTAGAATTCTAGCCGTAAATCATCCTACGGCTAGATGTTTTATTTCCGACGTTTCTATATCCAACTTCATGTCAATTCATAATTTATCACTTATTTGCGCCTATTCAAGTCCAGAAAAACCTCGTCCTGAACGAGTTTTTTACAACGGACAAGTAAATTTTTCATATAATAGCGTGATTCTTCGAAAGATCCAATGTGACGTGAGAACTGCGCGCTCATCGCTTGCAGAATTTTTTTATAAATTCCACCCAAATTTTTTTTGTGTGAATTCTATTTCTTTTTTCTATGGTGAATTCCATCTGTGAAATCAAAATCATTATGTTGAGTACGTTTATTATTTTTTTCTTTTATTATTTTTATATAATTTTCTGAGTTGAAAAATCACACAAATTCAATCCATTTCTATTAAATGAATTAGTTTATGGTAATTTACTAAGATCCTTCGTATGAGGTAGGTTTTGGAACATTCTATATGCAATATTAAATAGTTTATTTACGATGACATTGCCATCGATGATATAAAATGTGTGATTTATTTTTGTAAAAAGAAACGTATATTTTAAATTAGTACTTTTTCCGATTTAATTATAAATAAATCGTCTTAAAAATATATTGAAAAATTTTGCTGTTTTACCTTTATATAAAATATTTATTTATTTACTAAATCTTGTTTACAATACTTCTTTTATAATGCAGTTATTTTTGTGGATTGAAGCTATTCAGAATTGTTCATTATATATAGTTAAAAAAATACGAAATATGCAGGTATATACCGATATAGGTATATGCGCATGTATTTTTAAAAAATATAGGTATATAGTCGGTCACAGCATAACCTAAGTTTATACCTACTGCACGCCACTGCAAATTAGCATGGCTTATAGAAGACAGCAAGTGAAAAAAATAAGACCATAGAGACGTTTCAAGATAAGCTTATGAGATTAGCAAGAAGAAACAAAACTTTATTCAATGTATACAGGAAAAGATTAGACAGTGAAAGTCGACACGTGCAAACAACCGTCACATAGAACCATAGAAACCGTCAGCGTAGCTACTTATTCAGAGAAGTTTGACAGGCAGAAAGCGAACATTTATTAAGTTTTACCCAATTATTCCCACGTATGCTTTCGATTCAAATATACCCAAAAAATCTCATGAAAGGATAATATCTCGCTCAGAGATTATCTCGAGACAAAAATCTTATAATTATTTAAATTGGGACACGGGAAATGTGACATAAATCATTATTCTTGTTTGTTTCCTTGTTTCCTTTTATGAATATAAATATTATAAATTCGTAATCTTGAAGTCATCGCCTAAAAATTCATATTTTAAACTTGAATTGGTACTCGTAACAATATGCTTTGAAGTATATCTTCAGATCCATAAAAGTGACAAAAATAATCCGTAGGGGGAATGAGTTTAAAAGTAATTATCACAGTAGCAGTTATTCCTTTGAAAATAAAAATATTTCGTGAGGGGTTGAATTAAATATCTTTTTAATAATGTGAAAAGGAAAACGAACGTAATTTAAATACGTAATATAATGGACGCTAGCTCGATGATATTAACAGTAGAAAAAATATTTAATTAACAGTATAGCAGACATTGAACAAATACGGTCAGATAAAACGATTTTTAAACTCGTTTTGTGTTTTCCGAGTCGCTGGTTTCACCTAATAAACTAGACCAGTTATTGGAAAACTCTGCTAGCGATCGCGGTTCTGAAAAATAAAAAGTGGGCTGCAAACGGGCGGTATCCGATCCTAATAATCAGATAAATTTATTAAATAAGATTTTTTAGAAATACTATAAAAATTAAAATCACAGTTATTATTAACTGTGTTTGTTATTAAAGTACGGAACAGAGCCAGTCTACAGTATGTTATAATTTTATTATAACACATTCACTTATAATACAAGAAATTTGTTAAAATAAACACATTCTAATATCGACGTCAATATTTCTAACTTATTTTCGGTAATGCGTTTATTTAACTATCATTAAAGCAACTTTACTATTGAATATTAAAAATTCATAAATTAACACAACTCGACAAAATTGATCAAAAACATAAATTTGAACCCGAGTTTTTCGAAAAACTTTTATAAATATAAATGAAATTAAAAAATGAAAATATAAAGAAAACTGACGATTATGCTAAGTTGGTTATTCATGATATTCTAATTACTTTTAGATATTTCACTTCTTTGTAACGTTTCAAATTATCCAATTTAATAACAACATTTTTAAAAAGTAAAGAGATGAACGAAAATAAGTGTGATCATTTTCCATTAAATGATTAAAATATAACGTATATGAAATAAACATATTTTCATCAAATTAAAACCGTAAATCTGTCATAAAACTCGTAATATTTAATGTACATCACACCAGATAACTAGGTTTTAACTTTAATAATTTGTAGATGGATGGAAAAATGTGTTATTTAAATAGAAAACGATATATCTATAATACATAAATTAGTTTGCTATTTATTGTATTTTCTTTCATAGATATTTTTTTACAATTTTTACAAGATTTACATAAATGAAGATTTTAAAAATTGCATTTTTATTGAGAATATTTTAAATATGTTCAAAATTTTCAAGAACATAATACTGGATTTTATCCTCAGGGAAAAATCATTTATCAAGATTTATTATAGAAACACAGCTATTTTTCATATGGGAAAGTAGGTGTGGAAATTTTTTGGGTATTCTTAGGGCTTACGACCTATCGTACGGCTGACTTAAATGATCACTTTACACAGCGTAATGATCATGCATGCACATATATAATTACATATATAATGTACACTGTTATCTAGATATGTATAAGATTTTTTATTTGCAAAGTTGTAAACCATAGAAATAAAATAAATAAGTAACGTTCACCAATTTCACCCATGATAGACAACCACATCTTTCAAATTTTTGTAAGTTGTATAGGTATATGTTTATGTTTAATTTGAACACCTTGTTTCATATGTGAGTTGTATTTTAACTACCGCCACCTGTGATCGAAAATTTGTCATTTCCGTAAACAGTACAGATGTCGCTGTTGGTAATGAGATATCTTTATTTTAAATGGATTTTATAAAGCAATATTATTTTTATATGTATACGACATTCTTCCAAATTATTAACATTCTACGTGAAAGTTACAATGAGTAAAATGATCACAGCCAGCCGTACGATAGGTTGTGAGACCTATGAACACCCAAAAGGGCTTTCCCATATAAAAAATAGCTTCGTCTCTGTGAGACATCTGTAATATAACGTCGCTTTATATATAATAAAGCCAATGTGCCGTTTAGTACATTCTGAGATGAACGAATCAATTTGTATTTTTCTCATATAAATAATGGAGATATACTAAAAAAACATTGCCGTTCATCTGGAAAGTCTGCCTAGTAATTATTTAAAATATTTTTTAAAACAGTTTCATTAGTTTATCTCAGAATGTACTAAAACGGCACATAGGATTAATTATATATACAGCGACGATAAAGTGATAATTGATATTATTATATCATTTTTGACGGTTTATTTCTTACGTATTATTTCGCTGGAATATTTTTTTCAAACATAATATTATCAGGTTACAAGCGAAGAAACAACCCTTCGCGGATTCTGATACACCTGAAAAATCTCCCTCCCTCTCGAAGTGTGTATTTAAGGCCAGACGAGGTTGTTTTACTAGCCAAGATATATTTGGCAACGAATATCTATTTTGAACTTTGGTAATAATACGTACTCAGTTTCGGAAACAACGCTACCGAAACTGAGTGGCACTCTCTCGAGGAATGATAGCTATATTTTTAAAAATACTACATGAGAAACAAAATTGTTTTATCTTTATAAACAAGATCATACGAAATAATGTTCTATTTCGAGATCCGATTTCAAATGTTGTCAGAAAACCATATTTTTTCATATTCCGTAATTTAATCACCGACGTTGGCATATTATTTTATTTAGTATTTATTATTTTTATATTTTACTCCAATTATTATTTGTTTATTATTAGAAATATTATAGAATACAAGTTTTTTTCCCTTTTTCTTATATTTTCGATATATAATATTTCTCTTGTAATTTTAATCAGTTTTTTTAGTACAATAATAAAAGTAAATTGAAGGTTTAATTTTTTTTACATATATTTTTTCGATAAATACTTTTTTGTGTACTTCCCAATTCATATTTTATATTTATTGAGCAACTTCTTAAAATTGTTTTTATTCATTAAAATATAACTAATAATTAAATATTATATACAGCAAAAAAGAGAGGTGTACTTTTAATACGTATAATATATTTTTTTAAATACTGTTTTTATTCTTGAAATAGTGCATACATATGATTTAAATAATAAACAAGCGATATTTATCAATGTTAAATCTATTTATAATTTACACATCTTTTAATTTTCTGTACTTTTTTAATATAACATATTTTATTTGCATGCATTCATTTAGTTTCACTTGTTCAACAATCACTCTTAAATTTGGCAAAGAAACGTATTCCCGATGACAATACAATAATCATTCATTAATTTTACAAAAACAGCTAAAGTTTAAAAAAAAACACGATTTTATTCTTTTCTTCTTGCCTCTGGTATTTCGTTTACGGTCTTCATTACTTTGTGCTTTGTTCTTATTCTCTTGTATCGTGTTTGTTCCCGTGTTGATTTTTTTCTAATAAATTATGCAATTAACGCAGCGTAATATAATAGTACAATTATATTTGTTTGTAAAATGTCACAGTTATAAATGTCTTTATGACATTTAAATATAACAATTGATATATGAACCTGTAGATATTATTTAAGAGATTGTTGGAAATGAAACCGATATGGAGGGAATCGTCGAATTTTTCTCAGATTTAATCCGAGTTATGGTACACTTCGATCGTAAATTTTTACGCCAGCTATTTCGTTGACCTATTCCACGATATTACAGCGAATCGTTCTCGAAGCGATATCACGATATGGTATAAATTCTCTGATTGAATCTCCGGCTATATTCGGCTGCCGTCAGCTTAAATGCTAGCCGGTCGAGTGTGCAAATCAGCCAAGTCCAATTTGTGTAGTTATATACTTGATCGCTTAGCGGAAAAGGTCATGCTAGAAATAAATGAATTGATTTTTAATCTATAACAAATTAACCAGTCAAAATGTAGTTTTCATTATAAATCCTTAAAATGCGATTTTCATGCCACTCCAACACTTTGTTTTATCAATGTCCTTCTAGGTCTGATAGATATCCTTTGTGTAGTCACACTTTTATGATTTTTCACTTTTTTTAATTCATAACAAAACAATCGAAATAATTTTACAGAATAAATATCAACTTTTGTAGCAATTTTAAATAAAAAGATAATTTTTAAAGTGTCCATTATTTAAATCACTTTAGAATAATACAAGAATGTAGGTACTTGCCCGAACATCTCAGATTTTCTCAGATATAATTTTTTTGTGTGCGTGTGTGTATGTGTGAACCCAAATGTGAATAAAAAAACTAAATTATCATTGACATTAAGTCGATGTGCAAGCATTTCAGCTCGATGGGTTGCAAGGAATTGTGTTAATTTTCACTTCCAAGATTTTTCCTAGTACAAGATCGGTAGTGAAGTGATTATAAAGAATTTGAAAATAGCACACTTAAATCAATATTTAAATAATGTATTACATGTTTCAGTTACGCGTACCATTCCACTACACATTCATACATTTTTGGTTCAAATTAAATATAAGTAATATTAAATAATAAACAATGAAATATTATTAATAAAAATAAAACACTTTAATTTACTAAGATTTAAAATTAAAAATAAAATTTGAAATGATAGGAATCTCACAGCGACGAAGCTATTTATATATGAGAAAGGTGTATGGAAGTCTTTTTATTCGATGGATCAGGACTTGTTGGGAGTATTAGCAATATTCTTTCTAATGTAGGTGTATATGATAGAGTGCCACCACGATAACTAGGCGTGCGAGGGAGGTCGCCCCTGTCGCGAAACAGAAGTTGCCAGGCCGCTCTGTCTGTCAAACTGTCAGACGTTAATATCGGTCCATTATTTGCTTTTTCAGCTTCGCAAAACTTTAATACTTCATTGGCAATTGCTCTTGCACTACCCCGGACTGTTTAGGATGTTTTGGACATAATAATTCAGTGTATATTGGTAATCAAGATGTCACAGCTCCCGAGCAATTACAGAATTGTACTGAATTACAGGGCGAGGAGTTACCGCCGAGTGCGGGCGGGGCGGGTTTTAGTTCCAATCCTGCCGCACGCCAAGTTATATTGGGCAGGCAATATTCTTCCGAATTATTTAACTTATCGATTAGAATACGCCAGAAAATCAGTATTATCAGTTTTTGGACTCCTTTCACACACGAATACATATTTTTATATGTATGTTCTTAGAACATTCTTACATATAAAAATAGAAAACACTTTCATTAAAACTTACTATTTATTGATTGATCAACATGTTTCGGGGCCAATGGTTCCTTCATCAGGATTCGATGTATACTATAAACTAAAATTGGAAGTATAGACAAAAACAAAAATCAAAAATAAATATAGGGGTGTTGAATAACTAATCAGGAACTAATGTGAAAACTAATATAAAAGGTTACTATCTGCAAAAAGGATTTAATTACTTAGAATACACAGTTTTTTATTATCAATTTTTGGTATTTCTAAAATTTCTAATTTCTCTAGCTATTGTGTTAATTGTATGTTAAAATTTTAAGCTGTTGTTAATATCAAATTAAGTTTTGTGCCTAAAAGAAAATTGGCAAATTCAGAATAGTTATACGTTAACAAATGAATATACATTCTTTTATATTTCAAAAATAATAAAAATTATACTTGCAACACATTCGTTCGTTCGTTAGTAGCTTACTGCATAGTTCGATGAGTTATACATCGACATAATCGAAGTGTTATACAATGAGCATGCATTTTTAAGAATCTTATATAATACAAAACATTATAGAAATAATGATTATACATCAGAACAAAAGACTCAAAGATATACTCATAAATCATTGCTAGTCTATGGTCTAATTCCTAAAGGAAGGCGTAACTTAAACTAATGGCATTGTGCTTATTATCTAATTCACAAGAAATTTCAGTGAAATATGATAAATCATTATTTTAACCGAGGAGAATTCGCTCAGCCATAAATTATCTGGCATTGAAAAGTTGAGCAGCACTAACAAAAATAATTCATCAAAATATACCAATTCAGATAATAAATTATGTATATTTGACTATCGCCCCGTGTCTTGTACTGACACAATTCTCGCCTTTTCTTCACAAAATTCTTCGTATTTTCTAGTACTTGTCTGGTTATCAAACTTTAATGATTTTCTTCAATACAACTCAAATAAAATGATAAAAACGCCGTTAAAATTATACTTTCAATTTTTGCTAGGTATTTTTTTTTAATAGAGTTGTGAACACGGAATACGTGTCACATCAATATTTTTACTATTTTCAAACTAAGCTAAACGCTTGTGCTATGAAAATAGGACTAACTTACTAGTCTGGAGTGAGGTTCGAACCCGCAACCTTTGGATCACGAAGCCAGTGTCCTAACCACAAGACCAACAAGCTACTCATTTTATTTTATTTTATCATTATTATTTTATCATTTTATTTTTCATACATTAGAGCGAACAAGTTTTTCGTAATCGATATAAGTTACTGTAATGATAGTTCAACTTTTTGCAAAAAATAAGTCAGAAAAATTGAAAAAAAATGCAAATTTTGATACTTTATATCTCCATTGTTGCTAGAACATTTTCGACTCATTATCATGGCAGAAATCCACCAGTAAAGGCTCCGATACCAGTCACCGAATACACTGTATATATTTAGAGAATCAATGTAGTGTGATTATATACGTAAGTATACGTAAATACATATTGATTTTATGTGTTTAGGTTTTTGTCCAGGAGTGACTTTGAAAGATGATAGCGTACCTGCAAGAATACCAGTATCAACCAGTGTTAATGCAGTTTTGCAAGATACCTGTAATAATAAAAATATAATAAATATAATAAGAATTGATGAATGATTTTTATGAATTGAAACCAGTCGCGGCACCGGGTTGTTTACCAACAAATTCATGTTACACATATGGAAATAAAAACAATTGTGTTTTAAGTTCTACCTTTTTAATTTTCTGAGACCCGTTTCGCCTTATGAGGGCATTATCAATCTAAATATTTTACATTCAATAACTTGTATTTATATTAAAAGTATTAGAAAGAGATGCTATATAATTTTTAGAATTAATTAAGGTTTTTGGATTTCTGCACGATTCTTAGAAACAATTTTGTTCAAACACTAATGACAAGTAATACATATAAGGATGAGGATAAATTTACTACTGGATACAAATGTGATATTTTTGTAACAAATTATGTTTGTGCACTTATAACAATTTTCAAACGCGGGAATTCCAGACATCCATTATTCTTAATAACAAATATGTTTAAGCGCTGTAATAATTTTTCAAATGCAGGGATTCCAAATTGGCGTCTCAGATGCTTTTCTGCGTTGGTAATTTGTTTTTTTTTATTTCCATATGTGTGATTATGGAGTTCTACAAACTTACCTCTGAGACAATAAATTTATATTAGTTCAAGCGTATCAGTGAAAAACAT
Source organism: Agrypnia vestita (assembly GCA_016648135.1). NCBI lineage: Eukaryota > Metazoa > Arthropoda > Insecta > Trichoptera > Phryganeidae > Agrypnia > Agrypnia vestita. Next base: position 38,151 of record JADDOH010008560.1, on the reverse strand, counting down.
CTATGAAATATTGTCATTATTTTAAACGTAAAATAATCAAAAATTTATTTTATTATATGTTTTAATCAAGTTATATTTATTAATTACACCTTCTTGTTTCGGAAAAACCTTTACATCGTGTTTTATATAAGTAATTTAAAATATGCATTTTTTAAATAGTATTGCTGAAGTTCTTGATTACACAAAATTATTGGAAACATTTTAAGAATTGGACTAGTAGTTACATTTAATTGATTATTAATAATATTTTGTTTACTTTTACATGCTTTACTAATTTCTAATAATTCTAAATTATTTAATTTCAGACCAAAATTATTTATGTGTAAAATAGAAAGTCCTATATTTTCATCAAAACCGTGATTATTTTCTAATAAATGATTTGCAAATTCAGAAAAACCATGATTATTCAGACATCTCAAATGCTCTTTGACTCTTTTATTACAATTACGGCCGGTTTTTCCAATATAAAACGCTGTACAATATTTGCACGAAAGTTTTTAAACACCTGAATTGTTAAATATGTTAACTTTATCTTTTGAATTTATGAGGAGTTTCCCCATATTATTATTTGTATAAAATTCAGGTCTAATATTTTTCGGTAAATGTTTTGAAATACGATTCGAAAATATATTAATATATAAAATTCTTCGCCAATCTGTGAATTGTACAAGAATTGGTTAATTATATTTTAATATAATTTATTTTTAAAAAATTTATCAATTAATTCTGTACTGTATCCATTATTATTATTATTATTATTATAAGTATTGAAACATGTAGGTGCAATTAATCAAACACAAGTCGATTAAAACAAATAATAAAATTAATTTTTAAAATGTCAATCTACAAAGATGCTCAACCAATTGAAAAAAAAGTAAAATATTTAAATGAAATCATAAGTAAGTGCCGCGGACTTAAGACGACAGCCGGTTCTATAATTTTTCATATTCAAAATTAATCTACCTCAGTGAAACGCCATGTTTTATTTCGCCAAGCGTCAGTTTAATCTCGCGAGATGACGAAAGCCAGTCCTGCCCACGGCTAAAGTAATAAGGAAGTGAGTAATGGCGACATTATATTTCTTTGTGTTTTTTTTTGCAGCTCAGCTTAGGGAGCGGACGTCGTACCAGGGATTTGTGAAACGCTATTACGACACTCGTTAGGAACATTATTAACGCGGCTTAATAATATTTGACTCAATTTGCCAAATTTACATGACGTCAAATAATCATTCGAATTTCATAAATTTTGGAAGAAATAAACCGGCTGAAAAACTTATTTCCCAGTAGACATAAATTTTGTCGTTCAGAAACAATCAGAAATATCAGAATGTGTACTGTGCAGTAGGGATGGGCGTTGAATGGACGGACTAGTTGAAATCAACCGTTGACGTTGCGTCGACGCGTCGACGGTTTACGTTTATCGCATGGACTAGTTGAATTCGAAGACGGTGGACGGCGGATGCCGTGGACGATGGACGATTCGAGATTCAACGTAGTGCAAAGCAACGAGCGAGAGCAAGACAAAACGTCTCCGTTTATTTCTCTCTCATCTCTCGCTGTAGACGCCATAGACGTCATAGACGCCTCGACGGGTAATTTCATTTCAACTCTAAAGTACACGACCATAGAGTGCAGATCTGTGCACACGAACTATGACAGAGACTTGAAATTTGAATGCATGCGTAGGGTGAGATAGGCTTAATAAGCTATTATCTATTATTTTTTACTTGATTTATGCGATGTGCACGTGCGACGTTTCGGTGAATTCCCAATTTTGCGCTGTAACGAAGTTGACGCGTCAACTAGTTGACGAATTCAACTAGTTGATCGTCTCGTCGATGGACGGACGTGGACGGTCTCGTTTCGTCGACGGTAAATACGTCGACGACCCATCACTACTGTGCAGTATGAAATTATGTGATTTTTGAAGTTATACTTCTTTGTGTATTTGGGAAGTATGTTTAGTAGAGACGGCAAGGCTGAGAATGAAATCGAAAGGAGAGTGACTGCGGGAAGCAAAGTTAATGGTGCTATAAATGCAATTATGGCCAATAAGAATCTGTCAAAGGAAGCAAGACTAGCGGTACATAATGGCGTTCTAGTGCCAACCCTAATGTATGGAAGTGAAGCCTGGAATTGGCAAAAGAGGAATGAAAGTAGACTGAGTGCGGTAGAAATGCGGTCACTAACACGCTTGTGTGGAAATCTTTGGTCGATAGAGTAAATAGTGAACAAATTAGACGTGAATGCAATGCCGGCTGTAGTGTGGTAGATAGAATAAAGAAAGGAATGCTGAGATGGTTTGGTCATGTGGAACGTATGAACGAAAAAAAAATAGTTAAGAAAATATATGAGGCGAGTGTTGAAGGCCACAGAAACAGAGGGCGACCGCGAAAGACCTGGCATGATCCGATACAACAAGTGTTTGAGGATGGCCCCGTTAAAAGCCGCAACAACCGTAGAACTTGTATGAGAAGATGTATGAATGTGGCCGAAGCAAAAGTAGTGTGCCAGGATAGAAGAGTGTGGCGTTCAGTCCTCTCTGTCTACCCCTGCGGGGAAACGGCGCGATGGTTAGTTAGTCAGTTAGTTACTTCTTTGTGGACATTGACAGTGAAATTTTAAGATGTGACGAAGTGCGCCCGCATTATTCAACGGAATATTTTCACACTTTGAAGTGACGACTCGAATATCAAGAACTAGAATGCCATCAGTATAAATCCCTGAGAAGGAGGGCGTCCCTGTCGCGAAATAGAAGTTGCCAGGATGTAAATTTATTAAACATTACATAATATACATAGTGTCTGGTACATTGACAAATATATTTTATGATATTATAATAGAAATTTGCTCGGGCAACACTATAGAAGCAAACCAGTTATGGCGGCCGCTCTGTCTAGAGTCCTGTCAAACGGTAATATTAGTCCATTTTTTGCTTCTTCAGCTTTGCAACACTTTAAAACTACAATGGCAATTGTTCTTGCACCACCTGCAAGGTGTTGCAAGACTATTTTGGACATAATTCAGTGTATATTGGAAATCAAGATATCTAAGACACGCGCAAATACGAGATTGAACTGAATGACAGGGCAAGGGGTTACCGCCGGGTGCGGGCGGGGTGGGTTTTAGTTCCAAAGTAGCCGCACGCTAATTTACGTTGGTCAAGCTCTAAGTCGCGATATTCCGAGTGATATTTATCCGATAGCAATTCTCATCAAGTTTGAAAATAGTATTATGAAGATTGCGTATGCTCCGGGCGCTGTAAATGGTTGTTCTTTATATCATCCATGAAATAACTTAAAAAATAACTCTTTTTAATTTTATTACCGCCATAGATTTTAATCCGTTGAAAGAGAACCGTTATTGATGGCAATTCTAGTTTGTGTTGTATACCTAGTAAGCACTAGAAATGTACAGAAATTATCTAGGAGATTCGAAGAACCAACGTGCTTTGTATAAAAAGGCAAACCAGGCCGCGTCGCGTCATGTTTTTTTGACATTCCTGCGGGTGCGACATTGATGACGGAGCGGTCAACCACAGCGTGGCCGGTCGTGGATAATGAAGCGAGTTAATTACAAAGAGTATATTTTTTTCTTTTTTTAGAATAACTACCCAACTCAATAGAGAAATCAATTCTAGTGTTTGAATTGGAAAATACGGGCATTATAGTTTTAATAATGAAGGTGTAGAAATATTTATTTCATTAAATAGTAAACTTTAAAACAGTAAAATATTATGTTATACATGATCTTAACGTAAATTAACTTTAGCTATTAAATAATAACTTAATTGTAATAAATTCAGTCAATAGATAGATGCTACATATTTGTTACTATTGTACAAAACCTGATAGATTTACATATTTTGCATCGTAAAAAATGTGAATTCTTCTCCAAAGCACGAGTGAAAACTCTTTTTGTGGGGTTATAATGGTGTAAAATAAGATTAATTTATTTAAATTACTTTTATAAAATAAATAAATTCTACTGAAATTGGAGTAGGGTACTAATTTGATATGAGAAAAAAAGCTTGCGTTTGGTACCTTAAACTGCATACTTTTATATTATTTATTGATTTGGCATTTACTTTGTGGAATGACATGATAATTTATAGATAAATAAAATACCTGTGTAAAAGTGGTCTTACACAAGTATTTAATTTATCTATAAAATGCGTATTTTTAAATATACTCGCATCAACCCCAAGTATGACGTAAAACAAACGTATCATTTTCAAACACTCGTCTATTGATGAATGCCGCTTGATTCAACAAAATATCGCTGACGTCAACCCTTCGACAGACACACCCAGATACACAAATCTTTGCAGGAAGTACTCTTTCTCCTGCCCAAAATATTTTTACATTCGTTCTCCAGTATTGTTCCCTGTTCGCGATATTTTCAAACTGCCGTAACTCGGGATTGGAAACGTTTTAGGTTCGGTCTGGTTGACAACTTTGTAGGACATACAAAATAAAATAAAGCTGCATTTCATAAAATGGACTTAGCACTTCGGTCCTTCCCTTCATATGTAAAATACAATAATGAAAAAGATTAAGAAAGTTCTATAACATGACTCCTACATATAATAAAATTAAAAATCGAGTAGTTTCTTAAAGTTGAATACAATGTCTTACGATAGGCTAATTAATTCATTGAAAAGTAAAACAATTAATTTAGATCTCAGTCAATCAAAGAGAAAAAAATTATAATGGACACAGTTAACTTTTTAAATGATTCAATTTTAAATCTATGGAAATGGTATCGTCACTGGACATGGCTGTAAGAGGCCAAAGAAGCACTAAAAAGGCAAATTAAAAAAAAAAATTACTAAGTCACAGTCGCTCAATGTTTCTAGAATATTTCAAACATTTATTATTCCACACAAAACTTTTTTCTATCGCTTAGATCACTTTCAAGACTTTTCTGTTCAATTTCGCAAATAGGCACTTTGCTCGGATATTTGTCATTCGTTAAATACGCACTGGTCATATTGCTCTCGCTACAGTATTATCGCTGCTAATGTCGCATTAGTTAAACGTCAAACAAAAACTCTCACTGTCGCGTGCGCGCTGGTCCTTTTATACCAAACATGTTGGTTTTTCGAATGTTAAAGAATTGTCTTCCCATTTCTAGTATTCACTCGATATTTCCGAGGTTTACGAAAATGTTCGAGTCACTTCTAGATTTATCCAGAGTGTTATGGAGTGTTCCAGAGGTTTCGAGAGACTTAGTACGCAATTCTTCTCGATTCTATTATCTCTTATAGTATAATAGTATAATTATTGATGTAATAGAATTTTTATGAAATTGATTGGTGGAAAAATGGCTATTCATTTATACACGCTTGAATATTCAGGAGTCTCAAGAATAAAACACCATTTTACTTCTGCAGCCGCCATTATTTTATTATGATACCGCCATAGACGTGTCCATAAAATTAATGGTTTCCTCTTAATCGAACACCAGACGCCTTGAAAATAATTCGTTTGAAAGCCGTTTGGGATATAACCATTACCCTACCCCTATCAGGCATGGTATTGGATTTTTGACATGAATACGTCTTTACAAGTCGATCGAAGTCGCATATTCAATATTTTCGCCCATTTATTTGATTGCTTGCATCTTTTTATAAAGTTTTATCAAAACAATAAGGTAGAAAGCGAAAGTGTTTGACACATAGCGCGCATGCGCAATGGCAGCTGGAACGGCCAGCATCATAAAATGAGTGGCAAAATGCACATATTACTTTTAGATATATGTATGAATAATAAAACGTGTATAAATATTTAATATATTATATTTTTAGTAACCCAAATAATAAATAACGTGTATAATATTTATTCACATTAAATATTATCTAGATACATTTTAAAACAATCTGTACACCTCGCTGCTTCGTACGATTTCGCTGTTATATTGCTGTTTCTTGATAATGGCAGGGTGCGCACTACTTGAGGCTTTTTTTAGCGCAATTCTTACTAATATTTTATTTACGCTTGCATGCCCTCCGCATCCCTTGTGAAATAATCGAATATTCCAGAAGACTATACAAGAATTTTGTTCATACGAATTAATGCATAAAATCGTTCAATACTTATTATTACTACAATATTCTCCATTTTTAATTCAACTTTGTGACCCATGTCGCATACTAAAAATAGTTTTACAAGTACATAATTATCCGTGTAACAATGGCGCTGATCTTACAGCCTTAACTCGCGGCCGAAACGACACTCACGAAACTAACTGTCGCTGTTTTCACGCTAACAAAAAATGCAATACTTTTTTTACTGTGAAAACTAAATTTCAATCGACATTTCGTGAAAAATTGAAGCAAAAGAAGTAGAATTATAGCAATTAGAGACACTAATATAGACACTTATAATAATAGAGTAATAATACTTGTAAGGCTGAAATTCGAACAAAAATTCCGTCATTTTTGACGGATTATAAATAGTAAAGTAATAATTATACAAGGTTTTTCGCTTATCCGTGCGTTGTTGTTATTGGCAGGAATATACAAATCGTCACGAAAAAACGTTACATCGGAATTGTACTTTCTTAGAGATGTAGCAAAAATTTGAGTAGCTTGTTGGTATTGTGGTTGGGACTCTCGCCTCGTGATCCAAAGATCGTGGGTTCGAACCTCACTCCAGACCGGCAACTTATGCTATTTTCGTAGCACAAGCGTTTAGCTTAGTTTGAAAATAGTAAGAATATTGATGTGACACGTATTCCCTGTTCGCATCTCTATTTAAAAAAAAAACAACTTATTGTTACGAGTATTAATTTGTTCATCTCATTCAAAAATCCCATTGTACTTAATAAAAACTATCTAGTAAAATTAAAAAAATAAAAATTATAAAAAATAACTATATATAAAATTGTCTTGCTTGAAGTTCTTACCTTCGATATCAGACATTGAAGTGGGAGGGGGGTATCGCCAGCGGTCTCCCACTCTACTTTTCGCTTCCTGAAATAAACAAGCGGCTCGTTTATATGTATCATACTATCCCTGCATAGAACATCTTTTCTCGGTCGTGTATCATTCTTTGTCCTAAAATGCGGAACGGATGTAACGAAAAGGCATACAATAATGCGTAGTGTGCAACTTTTAAACGAATTGAGCGATCATGTCGATGTATTTAACGACGGCATTAAAAGACAGGATCACTCCCATAATTTCCATGGTAAATGGAGTAATGTATCTTGCAATTACGAGTATTAAAAAAAATTACATACTGTATAGAAATAAAAAGGGGTCCCTTAAGTAGTTTAGGCATGTTGGACGAATAATTGATAGAATGGTAAAAAAACTAACCCATAAAAAAAAAAATATTATATTCCCTTTCTCATTGAATCAGGTTTCGTGCCTACTGTACGCGTCGGGTCATTACACATTCGTATTGATTCCGATTTGAAAAAACCAATAAAATTTGAAAAATCCAAAATTATAGTATAATTATTAAAAAATTTTAAACGAAAATTTATTAGATCATTTTTATCGTCGCCACGAGTCTGCCTGCAAAGTTTCAGCTCGATTGCATCACAGAAAAAGGGTTAAAAATTGACCCAAAGTTTTTCTGGCAGACAACAAACCGCAGACGCTACGAGTTAAAAGAAAGGGAGTAAAAAGAAATGTGACGCAAGTATTGGCGGCACCATAAAGAGAGAGTGTCCGGGAGAGACATTTAATGATCAGATTTGCCAGATACTGAAAGATGGTCCTGTTAGAAGGAACATCGACGAACTTCCATGCGAATATGTATGAATGTGGATGAGACAAGAGTTGATAATTTAGACATATAAGAAATCGAAAAATTCCTTAACACTAAATCTATTATAATTGATAATCGAACGGCCCGTAATTGAATATATTCCCGATTTAAATGATTCACTGTCAAACTTCACCCCTCTCCCCAACCACAAACGTTACAATGCTCCCACCTTACAGTAGAATTCTTTACAAATCCAATTTGTGGAAGTTATTGTCCGTCCGTTCCTCCAGATAAATATACAGTGCTATTGAAACCGAAAGACGTTTTAAGGACAATGAAGAGTTTATATAAAATTTGTTAGTTTTTTACATGCCTTTATTACATGCTTTATTTTAACACTCTTTGTTTGTTTGTTGTGGTGGAATCTTGATTCTTCACGAACTTTTCGTCTAGCTAGAGCTCTGAAATTGTCAACAATTACGCCATATTCTTCTATCTTGGCACACCACTTTTACTTCGGCTACATTCATACATCTTCTCATGCAAGCTCTACGGTTGTTGAGGGTTCTAACAGGCCCATTCTTCAACATTTGTAGTATTTGATCGTGCCAGGTCTTTCGCAGACGCCCTCTATTCCTGTTGCCTTCAACACTCGCCCCATATATTTTTTTAACCATCCTTTCCTCGCTCGTACGTTCTATATGACCAAATCATCTCAGAACTCCTTTCTTTATTCTGTCTACCACACTACAGCCAGCATTACATTCACTTCTAATTTGTTCATTCCTCACTCTATTGACCAAAGATAAAACAACGTGTTTAAAATTTGGATACAGCATGGGTAATTTTAAAAATTTAATTATGAATGTATGCAAAAAAAATTGGATATACTTGTTTACACTAATAAAGAAATAATATTAAAATTTTGTATAATAGTATGATTTAATTGAGAAAAAATCCCATTAGAATATCGTATATTCGATGTAATTCCCAAGAAGAATCTTCATATATAACGTTTTTTCGATCCAGTATATCCAAAATTCTAACCCTTTTGATATTTATGTATTGACAAATACACAAAGACACATCGTGGCAAAAATGATGGCCCTTTCGACACGACGGAGTTATGGCACAATTAAGATAGTAAAGGGGATGTTGTCTATGAAACGGCTACTCTCGTAGACGTCCTTGTAATAAGAAGCAGGCTTTCAAGCAACCCTTAAAAAGTGATCAAGGAAGAAATGGATAAAGGACTCCGAAATAAAAATGTTTAAAGAAAATTGAAGCAATACCAAGGAAAAATGTTACTCTGGATATTCGACCCTTTTCTCTAATTTGTTTTAATCAGGACAGGAAAAAAATTTCATCTCTACATTTCTGAAGTCTCATGTTTGCTATTTGGAATGTATGTGAACCGGTCAAAAGTCAAACGTAAGGGTCAAATTGCCTTACTCAATTTTGGAAGGGCCCTAACTACCTATGTATTAGATTTTTCCGAAAATAATTGTGATTTATATATTATTTATTGATAATTTAGAAATAAATGGAAGTTATGAAATTTAATGAAGAGATTTTAATAGTATTGTAGCGAGACTGTGCACCTACTGAATGCTGACAACAACCAAGCAACGTCACGCAGGGTCAGTCATCCGTAACCGCAATATTAAGCATGCAACGCAGTCAGTTAGGCGTGACCGTATCCTATATCTTGAAAATTCTACGACATTCCATGATGCCCTAAGGTAGTTCATTGGAAAAGCCTAGAACTTTCTTCAGACTTCTCGTTACTTCTAAAACAAACCTTTCGTAGGAATATACCTATAAAAGGCGTCACTCAACATGGGGTCGTTAGTTTATTCGTAACGACAACAAACGCGACATTTCCGCGATACCACCAACACAGCAAACACAGTGTGACTACCAGTGATGGAATAAAGGAAGAATACCGAGGCGAGTAGTTTCTACGAGCGAACATTGAACGGAATTTACGAGAAGTGATCAAAGCCATAGAGACGGCGTTAATTAGTGCGAATTAAGGAACAGTTTAATAATAAGTGTGTGAAATATTCGGGAGACATTTATCGACTGTAAAATTACGAACGGTACTATAATTTAACTCGTGTTCAGTGACTTTTTTTGGTAATAAATTAAACTAAATTAACTTCCAGTGTTATTTGCCTCCCAAAGTCACGTCCAAAATCACATAGTCCATCTTCTAGAAATCTCAAAATAAGCCCTATGCTGTTTACGACTATGCTGTTTAACAGCATAGTCGTTATCGAACAAGTAATCACATTTCATTCATTATTCTCATTCATACACTTCTCCTTCCCGTTGCGCATAAAGGTTACAAAATGAAACATTTTAGAAGTTAAGATATTAAAGGAAATTTAAACTCGTTGACTCTCCTCCTCTTCTCTCAATATACACCCACCTTTACACCGGTGACTCCGACTCATTCTGTCAGTACCTAATCAAATAATTATATTATGTATTTCCACCTTATTTTCAAATTTGAAAGTTTTATAATTTACCTGATTATGGGAGATTATTTTACTGTAGATAAGTTTTACTCAGTAAAATGTACAAATCACTAGCTCTAAACCTTTAACAATGACGGACTTTTTAGTTTTGAATTTTAATTTTACATTAAGTAATTAATGATTAGTTGTAAATTAATTAGTCAAAATAAAAAAGTGTATTGAAAAATCAATCTAAAATGTAAACAATATTTTTATATGAAAGTGTGTTCTAAGAACACATGTACTGGATTTGGTCCCCAGAGGAATGATTAATTAATTAAGGATAAATTTTAGAAATCTCACAGAGACGAAGCTATTATTATTTTTCCTGTGCAATATATGAAATGTTCTTGATTCGCACTATACTTAGAACTTTCAAAAATTTGATAATCTGTGAATATCCTTACGATGGAATTGGTAAAGGTTCCATTGTGTAGAGTGATCACTTAAGCCAGCTCATACAGGTTTTAAGCCCTCAGCTATCGTATGAGAGACTTCCATCCACTTTTCCCATGTATAAATAGCTTCTTCTCTGTGAGGCTTCTATAATTTATCCTTTATTAAAATGTAAACTTTTATGTGTACTTTTTGAAATCGTTCGAATTTTGAAAACGGAATGTTTTCATTTTATTTAATAATAAAAACAAAAAGTGTAATAACTTTAGCTATTGGATTCTATTTACGGTTACGGACAGACATTCGAAATTATTATTATTAGATAATTATTGAGGATTATTATTAAATTCATGTTGAGGTAGCGTAGGACTGCAGGTGGCGGTAATGAAAATACGACTCACATACGAAACAAGTTGTGTAAGTTAAACATATATACAACTTACAAAAATGGTGAACGTTACATTGTGTAAAGTGATCACAAAGCCCTTTGAACACCCAAAAAGACTTCCATACCTACTTTCCCGCATAAAAATATAGCATCGTCTCTATGAGACATCTATAATATATCTTGATTAATGATGTCCACCGGGGGATACAATTCGGTGTTGTGTTCTTGAAAAATTTGGACACACTCAAAATACTCTGAATTTTTAATTAATGTCAAAATATAATATTCTTCCATTCCTGAAGGATTTTAGTAACGCAAATGTAATACCTGACTCTGTAAATAAATAAAAGAGAGCCTGTCTGTCAAACAAAAACAAATGAACAAATGTTTCCTATCGAAGATCGCTCAAGTATATATAATATGAAGGTTGTAATAAAATGTCCCATTGTTTTCAGAATAACCCAAAACTTTTATCATTACTTGATATATTCATATATGATCGTGCATGGATAGAAACCTCATATACATATATATTTAAATTCGAATACACTTATATCCCAAGGCCATTAAATATTTTTTGTCAATATGTTATAAAATACAATTCTGAATGAAATGATTCAACATGCAAGCATACAGTTATAATACATATAAGTTCAATAATATGTATGATCTGAGAACACAATTACTGGATTTTGTTTACAGAGAGATACTTATTAATTACGATAAATCATAGAAGTCGCACAGAGACGAAGCTGTTTATATGAGAAACGTGTATGGAAATCTTTATAGGGTGACCCAAGGCTTATGACCCGTATGAGCTGGCTCACGCGATCGCTTTACGCAATGCAACATTCACGATTCCACCGTAAGAACATCCTCACATTATCATTTTTTTTAATGTTGTATATATCATATATATGATACGAATAAGATCTCTTATTACAATCATTATGGCTGATTAACAAAAAAAACAAGGCCCTCAGTTCCGGATGGACCTTAAATGATCAGAGGGTGCGAAAGATCTCCCGTATTTAACATTCACTACAACATTTCAATCAATTCTCACTCGCAGTATTTGTCGCTGATTATTTTTGTCAATCAGGTACTTCACTTGATTATTCGCTCTGATTTATCGCTTCAATTATCGCACCTGGCCTCGCGGCCAGCAGCCGACTTCGCACGGTAGCGGACTGTCAATCGCGATCTCTCTCCTCCGCGCCACGGCCTGTGCCATATATTCGAAAATACTGGTATTGAACATCCTAAATTTTTCTAGTATACGGGTGAACGTTTCGTCGCTTTTAGGCTCTTTCATGCATTTCTGGATGTTTCTAGATATTTCCTGAAGTTTGCACCCTAGATTGTTAGAGGCCGTTCTCGATGTGTCAATAGTGTCATGACATGTACAAGGAATTCAGACAGTACGTAAATTCTTTTAGCATACTAATCTGTAACAATGATAATCACTATGAAAATGGAGTATAAATCCAAATTACGGAAAACGTAAATAAATCAGTAATCAACTTTGTTCCCTACTCGGGAATAATTCTACACCAAACTAAATCCTGGATGCGAAATATCAACATAACACAAGTATATGCTCTTGCAACGCCTGTGTCAGTATTCTTATTACGTGACCAGAATGTATTTGGTGTTTTGTACACAATTTTAATCCCAGTCTAAGATCTGCTACATTTATATACAGGGTTATTTGGAAAACATTAAAAACCTCGCAGGACTATATTCCTGACTTGATTATAAGTCGAAAATGTTCAAGCTATCATGACCTAATATCAATAGTTATGGAGATACGCGAAATCAAAGTTTGCATTTTTTTCCAATATTTCTGACTTATTTTTTGTAAAACGTTGGACTATCATTACAGTAACTTATATTGATTACGAAAAATTCATTCGTTTCAATACAAGTTAAATAAAATGATAAAAACCCTGAAAAAATTCCAATTGGAATTCGAAGGTTTTTATTTTTTTATTTGACTTGTGTTAAAGGGAATCAATTTTTCATATTCGATATAAGTTGCTGTAACGATAGTCCAATGTTTTGCAAAAAATAAGTCAGAAATATTGGGAAAAAAATGCAAACTTTGATGTCGCATATCTCCTTAACTATTGACATTAGGTCATAATAGCTTGAACATTTTCGACTCATAATCAAGGCAGGAATATAGTCCTGCGAGGTTATTAATGTTTTACAAATAACCCTGTATACGTAGATATTCCTTCGTACCACGTATTCAAACGACGTTATTTCATTTCAAGTTTAAATTCCAGTGTTTGCGCTAGCCTCGAGTAAGTGTTAAATTCAATGTTTGTCAGTCTAGTGTAAGTGCTTCAACGGGGATAGTGGATTCTGTTCCACTCTCTCGTGAAAATTGCGCTTGGAGCGTGTGGCGTGGAAATTCATGGAAAACTGTCAGGAAAATATCGCAGGCAAACGCTTCTGGTAGGTATTCAATTAACGCGATGTATATAGGTACAATATATTCAAGGACTAAAGCCAGAAATAGTATACTGCAGCAGTAGATATACTATTTCTGGCTGATGAAGAAGAATTGAAAAAATTAACAATACTCCAAAATAAAGCATTAAGAATTATACTAAAAAGAAATCGATACACAAGAATCAAAGTAATGTTAGAAAGCTTACGTATAGTGACATTGAGATAAATAATTGTACTTCTTTTTTGATATAAAGTTATTAATGGACACAACAATACATATCAATTATTAAGAAAAATAAAAAAAAACAACATAAACATGTACAAGAAAGAAAAAAAGATTGCAAACTTTTATGATGTACAGTGGGATGAAATTATAATATATGAAACTAGGGATGAAAACAATATAAAAATTTTAAAAATTCATAATACTTACTTTTGATTAAAAATCAAATATACTTATATCTTATGCTGTATATATTAGAAATTATAAAAATTAGTATTTTACCTACTTTAGAAATAAAAAAATAAAAATAATGACACATTTATCGAAAGAATGGCAGTAGTCGATAATGATTCGTTGTATAATTTTTACTGCATTTAAAATTAACGACGCTCTAATTAATTTAATTAAATGGCATTAAACTCTCCCTATTCAAGAGGATGAGAAGTATCTTCGAATCGCATCCACGTAGCGAAAAACATTGATAATGGAATTTCAAAGATTGGCACATAAGGATTTGATCGACAATAGTTAATAAAATACTTTTAAGTTGACAGATTTCCACTTGTCAAGGGGTTACGTTACACTACCCTCAGGGCCTTGTAAAATTGGGTGATTTTATACGAAAGGGTAATTAATTAGTTTTATTTATTTTTTTGCATTTTTAGGTCACATGTTTATCAATTATTTTATTGAAAAATTGTTTCCTCCGGTGTATGCTTGTCCGAGACAGAAAATAAAGTTATGATGCACTTATTTTGAGATGAAATATCTAAAATTATTTGGATACAAAAACAAATGGCATATCCGATACACCATTTGTTAAGCACAATCGTTTAAAAAAAATTTTTCAAATCGGATACGCTTAATTTTAGATATTTCATTCATGAGTAGGTAAGTACGTGACTTTCTTATATGTATCTGCATCATTGAAATATTGAATTGACCATATTTTAATTTAATAATAACAACTTAATGAGGAAGTTAAATAGAGATGGTAAAAGTTAAACAAAGATGGTAAAAGAGATAACCTATAGAATCCCTCGTAATATATAAAAGATAATAATAATAAGTTTTGGCATTTCTATTAGCGCGATATCAGCCGCGGAGCGACGGCCGGGTGGTCAGTCGTGGAATTTCATACGACAGATATTAAGCAAAATAATAGAGCGAATTACCTAACTGGCGATTTAAATAAGTGTTACTACTTACGTGTGATATTCAAATGGAATATTTTAGTAAGTGATAAATAGAGTCTTATCCAGCGATAATAAAGCGTTCGTAGACGATTGATAAATTGCGAAATAGTGTGACTTCGAGACTAGCGTTATATTTAATTCGTGTTAAGTGACTTTTGTCAATTTAATAAAATAATTATCATTAATCAATAAATCGCTAATTAATTTCCAGTGTTTTTATTTGCCTCCAGCAGACACTACCCGTGACAATATGCATCTATAAAATAATTCAATGTTTTCTTGTTAATTTAATTAAATGTTTGTTTAGTGCGAACGTATCCAAATGGCCATGAGTTAAATTTTCTATTCATCCATCTACCACTGGTCATTTTTCCCAAGATATATTTATAAATCATTCCCGCATTTCGTACACTGGAAATATTGAAGTCGGTTCTGAATAACGAACAAATCTATTATTAGTTCTAAAACAAAGACAAACAGGATTAATTAGGCAGTTTTTTTTTTCTACCTGCTTAAGGGATTTAGATATCCAACCGGAAACTATAATGGATGTTAAAATGAATTCAATTCCCTATTCGAAAGGGTATTTTAAAAGGTTTTTTTACTAACCTATAAAAATAAAGAAATTATACAAACTGAAAATAGAAGCCATTGGCTTAATTTTTTTAGAAATTCTGTATATTACTAAAATAGACATTCATTAGGGTTATTAAAAAAATAATAAAGATCAAGATGTGAAAAAGGCTGAGTGTATAATAAAGATTGTTACATGTAGGTTATAAAAACAAAGGCAGCAATATCCAAAAAATATAAAAAATATTTTGAATGCAACCACTGAGGATTGAAAATTTAGAATCTACTGAATTCTATATTTGATGTAATCTATCCGTTCCAAAATCATGTTTCCTATAAATATATAGGCTAGTCTATATTCTCTCTATCTTTATCTGTATTCAAATATATATCTTGAATTCAGTGCATTATAAATTAGTAATCCTCGATGACTGCATTTTACAACCCACATATATTATCACCATCAGTTATAACCGATTAATATCGCTAGACTTTGCGGGCTGAATATTTTGTGGTCACAGATTTGAAAAAAAAATTAAAGTTCTTTCTTTAGCTTTCGTCCTCTGGGAAGATTCTTCGTGCGATTCTAATAACGATAGAATGATGCCAAATAATGTCAAAATCACGAATGTAAAATATTATTCAAATTGATTATCATTTCAAGTCTTCAGATAGGCCTCAAAGTTTAGATAAAAATATTTTTATATCCTATATTCTGGCTGGTGCTAACGCTACTGCAAATTGTAATATTTCCCTTATTTTAATATTTTCGTGCAAGAAATATGGTCTTCTGCTATGAATAATAACAAAATAATAATTATACGCCTTTGTTTTTACCGTAAAAAAGTTGAAATGAGGAGGGCGGGGGCACGGAACTAAGCTCGTGCGCAACGACTCTTGCATTATTATTGTCAGAACTATTTTAAACACTAGAAAAATCTAGGAGATTCGATACTCTAGTTTTTGGATATAAATAGCACGGGTCTAGGCCGCCGCGCAAAGTTGTCGTATTTGATAGTTCGTTCAACAAAGTGATAAATAAAACAAATAATCATTCGAAGTACCCAATCGGCGAAATAAATCAGAGCGATTAATAGGAGCGAGATTGGATAGAATGTCCTAGTAAATTTTACGTGTTACCCAGCGATAATAATGTGTCCATTTACGGGTGATATACTGCGAAATAGTGTAATTCAAAGAATAGCATTAAGTTCAAATTCGTGTTAAGTGACTTTGTATATTGAATAATTAATAAATAAATCGCTAATTATTTTCCAGTGTTTTCATCCATTCCTCCCTCAGACACACCCAGGCTCACGAAAAAAAACGATAAATTATCAGGCACGATTTCTAAATGGAAAATTTCCTCAAAATCCTTCCATGCACACAATCCTATCGTATCCTACTCGTATTACTTTTTTAGTTGCACTCCGCCTCGAGCTTGTCTTTTGGCTTGATTTTCTTTGTCTACCCATTGCCTTTCCATTAAACTATTGTTCGGGTCCAAACGAACTGAACAAAAGATGTTTTAAGAATATCTAGGCCTTTAAAAATGACAACAATCACGTTTTTGTCCTCGTTTTCTCAAAAAGCAAAACAATTTTCTTATGTACTGGGAAAAAAGCTTATTTCTTGTATTTTTCAGACATTATTGTCTTAGTTTGTATGTAATCTGAACGTCTGCATAATAAAATGATTTTTTATGTGTTATTTAAATGTATTTATGTATTTTTGATTCCCCAAGGTGACGTAATCCCTTAATCTTCATTTATCTAAGTTCAACATTTTAAATTAAACCTGTCACACCCTTACATCTTACATGGACTGTAAGACGAGAAAGACCTGACACGTTACATTGAAGTAGTAATGACATCTATATTCCGTGAGGATAATCTCCTTTTGAAATTGAAAATCGTACCAAGAAAACCGTCCTTTCAGCCCATTTCGAATGCCAGTTTGTGAATGAATAAGAAAATGTGCTGTCAGTTGTGGAAATAAGTTAGATCCATTGATTTTCACCATCAAAAATGTTAACAAAGAAAAAGTTGGGGAAAAATTAAAAATAACGTTAAACATTGATTGTATTATTTGTATATATCTAATTATATTTTTTATTTTTTTTACATTTGAATAACACCCTGACGAAGAAAAGGTTTTTCCGAAACATGTAGGTGTAATTAATAAAAAATATAAGCAGATACATACAAATAATACAATCAATATTTAAAAATGTCAATCTACAATGTTGCTGAATCATTTGAAAAAATCAAAAGAACGTGTAATAATTTTATGATTACCTCATTCTAATATTAGTTAATAACATTATTAATGAGATTGTATGTTTTTATACATAATTATGTGATAATTTAAACATATTTCAATTAATCACGATGAAAAATACACAAAAAAACTATGTGTACTGAAAAAATATAGTGTTTACCAAGATGATGGTCACCTCTAATAGCAAAAAATGTCTCACTCAGCAAACGTACCCTACCACAAAATAACTTGAATTCCTCATGATATTTCATTACATTAAATTACATAGGATGGGCTAAACAATGAAAAGTTTAATTAAAAATTTTTAATCAATTTGACTTTTTTTACAAATATATAAGATATAATAATAATAGCTTAATTGGTGATCTCTCTAGTAGAAGATTTGTAGTTAGAGTCCCGTCGACTAGTATTTTTTAGAAAGTAATTTTTTTCAATATATTTTTTACGATTTATCGTTTATTTTATATTTTGAAGTTTATTTTAGTTAGCATACATTTATTTGATTTTTTAGCGACTTGGTTCACGCCTACATATGCAGGTCCAATTTCGGCTTATCTCCCCAGGCTATAACTTGTCACCTAATTGTCTCTACGTCTCTTTAGTTACACACGGATCCAGACGGCAGTAGAAACTGCAAGTTCCCCGAGACCAGTACTGCAAGCTTCCCGTGCAATCGTTTGCGCATGTCGTTTATAAACCAGGAAAAAAGAGTGTGCTGATAAGGCAGAATAGTGAGCTGGAGAAAGTTTTCTCAGCGCGAACCTATGCTTAGATGGATCTCCGCCATCGAATCGGGCGGACATCCACTGCGCACCCACAGACTTTCTTTGTTCCTTGTTTTATAATATATGTATACTTGCACCTACTCCAGAACTTCTTCCCGGTGAGGAATCAAAACATTTACATTCAAAGAAACACTTTTTCATTCAACGAACCTACAACACCCACTTGATTCACTATTTCATTCAACGGAATTCAAAAATTCCCTAAAGTTTAATATAGTTTTCATTTTTATACTCTCTGCTACAAAAATACAGTATAACTCGTCCTAAAACAAGTATTGATTCATATATCTCACTACGCAAAAAATATAAAATAAATGGTTTTTGCATTATTTCTCACTAACATATCAACATATTTTTATAAATTTACGGATACCTGCAATAAAGTATTAAAATATTTAAATTGATTTTTTTCATCCAATGTCAATTACGACGTATTTCACATCTTATTTGAGTTACTTAGTTAAAGGAATAATTATTTTTTTTAACTAAATACACTCCTACTCATGGTGCGATATATAAAATCAAATATATATCTGCCATCTCTGTAGAATCCATTTAGCGAAAAACCGACCGATCCAAGCCAAATTTTGTACTCACTCTTTATAGACTCCTGCGCAAAACATAGGTACGTAAAACACCATGTATATTATACCTTCAGTAAATTCATCGTTATAATGTATTCTCCACATTTCTCCGCCTTCGTTCGCGGGTCTTTGTATATTTCGCAAAATCTTCCGTTTGAAGTTTACCGACAGCGTAACATTCTTCACATACGTATATATACACTCAGAGTTTCACTTCAATAAAACATAACTATATAGATAATGGTAAATGAGTAAACATCTTGACTCGCGAATTATATGTCTCTCACGTGTATATATTATATTATATATCAAGCACGACAAAATCTAGCACACGGTAATAGCTCACCCAAACACAAAACTTACACATACCTACACATTTCTTATATATACAGATCGACGAAATTTTAATTGAGAAATCGAAAAAAGTTTAAGTAAAATGCCAGTATTTACAATACGGGAAAGAATTAATATATAGTAGCCGCTACACCCGCCAAAAATCACGGAACCTAATTTTAATATTATTTATTTATTTATACATTATAAAAAGCCTGCCAAACGCCGAAGTTAGGAGGCGTTAATTAATGGTTCGTGTCTTAGCTTAGCCCTCCTTTTGCGTAGTATACATAATATATTTTTGACAGGCCATGGAGACGCGGTGGTGACTGTGTCGGTTAGTTGCCGCGTTGCCATCCACGCGTCTGAGGTTCGCGTCTCCAGCCATATAATTTTGTTTTATGGCCGTGAATTCCAGAATGTTACAAAGCTACGGGACAGACAGACAACGAAATTATTATATTTTGATTAAAAGAGTGGGTTCATGTACCTTCTTATGTACGCGCGATAGAAGCTATACTTCTTTGGCATAAATAATATAAAACATGTGCTCTATTGTATACTTTGCGTTGGAACATATCTGGATAGAATACGCGTGCACATTTCACCCTCTTACAAACGAACTTAGCCGGCACCTTACTCTCTTTGACGGCTAACTTCGTGGTGTTAAAACTTCCGTCGCATAATGCGCGCGCATTTCGTTGCTTACTAAAATTTCATCTCCTACGGAGCAGAAATTCAAAAAAGGTATGCAAACCAGTATATATTTTTCAACAAAATTTTTGTATGTACATTTACGAACAAAGTTACTACATTTTTTCCAAAGAGGGATAATAATTAATTCATATAAATTATAGAAGGCACAGGGAAAAATTATCGAAGATACATGGAAACGAAAATATAATTTTATTTACAATATTTACGGGTTATCCATAATTTTAGTATTTTGAATGTCAGAAATCAGACTACCAAAGAGATTATGTAATATCACAGTAAGCTCATGGTGATCAAAAACTGTGCACGGTTGTCCCCTTGCCTTATGTAATGTTTCATGGGCCGAGTTCGAAATCTCAGCGGGGCTCCACTTTAAAAATCCTACCCCTACTCCACCCCTGGCGAGTACCATCCCTTATTATTATTTTCTTTCGTTTCTCCCGTGCGGGGATGCACAAGAGCAAATGAAACATTTCAATTAAAATATTTTGTATAATATTTAATTTAGTTTCGTTGTTGAAAAGTTTTTACTATATAATATGTGATTTTGTGTACGATATGTGACGTGTCACCATAAGTTTTTCTTTTTCTTTCTTTTCGTTTTAAAAAAATAGAGATGTGAACACGGAATACGTGTCACATCAATATTCTTACTATTTTCAAACTAAGCTAAACGCTTGTACTATGAAAATAGGACTAACTTGCTAGTCTGGAGTGAGGTTCGAACCCGCAACCTTTGGATCACGATGCCAGTGTCCTAACCACAAGACCAACAAGCTACTCTATAAGTTAATTCAGCTTTTGAATAATATATACAAAGGTATTTATTATTTATTATTTCTATGTTTCCATAATATATAATTAGATCTTTTATTTACTTTTTTATATCTAATTATATTAAATATACAATTCCATCTCTTATATTTTCTCCTGGTATCGAGTATATTCCAACTGTATTTACATACGAATAATTCTAAAGTTTAATAAAAAAAATTGGTCTGAAATTGAATAATTTAGAATCATTAGAAATTAGTAAAGCATTTAATAGTAAACAAAATCAATTAAATTTAACTTCTAGCCCAATTCAAAAAAAAATTCCATTAATTGCGAGTAATCAAAAACTTCAGCAATAATATTTAAAAATAAATAAATATTCAAATAATTTAGAAAAACAAAAAACAAAAGACATTATTCATTTTGATATTATTTTGATATTATTTCCGAAACATGTGGGTGTAATTTATCAAATAATATAAGTATATTTATACAAATAATATAATCAATATATTTAAAAATGTCAATCTACAATGTTGCTGAATCAATTGAAAAAAAAAATTAGAATACAGGCACCTGCCTTATTTCCAGTATATCCATTCACTTTATAAATTAATGCGTTTCAATCCATTCACTTGATAAATAATAAACCCTGCGACAACAATCGAGATTTTATTATTTTAATTTATTTTGTGTTTGTTCGTTCGCCACCACACGCCACACTTTTCCGCTGAGAATATGTTCGGTCTGAAATTGAATAAATGTAAAGTACTACTAAAAATGTTCGCGAGATCCTACGTGGAGCGTGTTCACATAAGCAGCCGCTCCAATATAGTGCTCCTGTCAACATCGCCGACTGGAGCGCCGCAATGTATACAAATCTTCTTATTCGTGACACATTTTTCCACATGGGATAAAATAAATACATTAAAAATATCTCGTGAAATTCTACTTTTAACGACAGGGAAAATAAAGAAATATTTCTAGTTCGGTGTTACAGATTTCACACATTGTAACAACGAGATATTGTAACGTTTGTAGACAAGTAGAATGAACACTCCAATATGTTTTTCTTCAGAAAAAGCAAAATAATTTTGTAGTGACATTATTAGTATAATTAATAAAAATGTACTTTAAAATGTATTTTTCCACTTATATGTTGAAAATATCAACATGCTTCAGGGCCAAGGTCCCTTCGTCAGGATACAATTGTATACTAAACCAATTAAAAATCAAGAATCGAAATATAGACAATCAAAAACCAAGTTTTTATTATACTCCCTTTCTCATTTACTAGTTGAAACTTTTTTACGCTTAACCTACGCGTTGGGCTTCGGTCGGGCGACGTTACGAAAGTGAGTAACAAAAAATTTCCAAAAATCCAAAATTATACTATAATCAGATTTCGCGTCTACCAGACGCGTTGGAATATTTTCATACAACTTAATAAGTTGTATGAAAAACCATTCATAATTAGAAAAATCCAAAAATGTATTATTTTTTTTAATGAAAATTTGATAGATCTTCTTGATCGTCGCCACGAGTCTGCTTGCAAAGTTTCAGCTCGATTGGATCACGGGAAAGGGGTTTAAAATGGATACAAAGTTTTTTCGTCAGACAAGAAGACTAGAAGACAAGCAGACGCCACGAGTTAATATAAACTGAGTAAATACAGAATATACGGTTGTAAAATTTACATAAATCCTTCAAAATGTCATATTCTCTTCTCATGTCTTTACATAAACACAAATAATATATGTAGTTGCATTTTACCACAAACCATAACATGAATACAAATGCATTTTTTAATGACCTTGATATAATATATGGTCCTAGGGGGACGTTAGAGCACCTACAAAATAAAAATATTTTATGAAAATTATGAAGATATATGATTTCACAATGCACTTTTCATGATTTTTATGATAAAGAAATCGTAAATATTTCTCAAAATTAATAGTGTCGCACATCAACACATACAATCCTAAAATGTGTTTTGTAATGATCTCCAACTTATACGAGACACAATATCGCCTCGCAATTTTGGAGTGCTTGGGTTACAAGTATCTATCCTTACAGTGTTACATTGCTTTTTACATGCTTTTATTTAACTCTCTTTGTCTATTGTATGTCGTTTATTGTGATGAAATCTTGTAATAGATTTTTTCAACAACTTTCCAAATAGCTAAGAGCTCTGAAACTTTCAACATTTACGTCAAGTAGATAACTGTACATTGTAAAATAATTTTCGACATGATTTGATCATTATTTCGATTAAAATTAATTATCACGTCACTCAGATTAAATTAATAATCACGTCACTCACAAACAAGCGCCGCAGGAACAGCTGAAGAACAGGAGGTTCGAAAATTCGTTTTAAATTTTAAAACAACAAAATTATTTGGAATACTACATGGGTGATGTTAAAAAATCGATTACGAATGTTTTGCAAATAAAGCGTATAAAAGCATGTTATAATTTATTTTTAATTAACTCATTATTAATTAAAAAACAAAGCATGTGTTAAAATCAAAATAGTCGACACGATCGCAAACATTTATTAATGAAGAGAGATCCAAAAAGAAGAAAATCATCTATACCTATAAAACTCAATATCTGTCTTTCTGTTCTCTATACAAATTTATACCGTTTATCCGATTCGACTCAAATTTAGCGTACTCATGCTTTAGGACCCAGCGTGTAAAACAGGCGACATTTTCTCTCTCCCCCTTTACCCCTTAACCACCCCCTGTTTTATTTTCAATGCAAATCTTTACCGTTCGACCGATTTGACTCAAAATTTGAAAACTTATCCTTTAGGACCCGACGGATAGCATAGGCGACTTTCTTCCCTCCCCCTTTACTCCTACCCTTCCTCTGATATATTTTCGATGCAAATCTGTGCCGTTCGACCGATCGAACTCAAATTTTGCATCCATATTCTTTAAACTTTATGTACAAATCTACACCGTTTGCCGATCTGACCCAAATTTCGCATTCGTATTCTTTAGGTCCCTACGGATTACATTGGCTACAATTACCTATTGGAAATTCCGTCCATCCCAGCCTAGATTAAATAGAAACATTGTTTTTATTAGAGACTCTGGAACAGAAACAATGGAACCTTTGCGTCCCCTAGCTAGTTTATTATAAAAGTTATTAATTTAACCTCAATGCACTTATAGTCGTGCTAAATCACTGCGTTCGAAGTCGCACAATCGATACGAAATTGAATTACGTATGCCCGTAGATTCACGAGCGTTTGTGTGTTCAAAATGTTTCCAACTTCATAATTATTAATAGGACGACGTCGGACTCGATAAGGGTGGAACTTTTATTGACAAAGCCTCCGTTCACGTGAACGAACAACCCCTTTAGTTGACACAACGGACGTCACCGGAAGTAGAAAGAGGTATGGCTCCGACCATTACACGTTTCCGCCGGACGCCATGAAAACTGACGGAAATGGCGCGGTTTTCCAATTTAAATTCACAAAGTTGATTCAATAACCATATTGTTATAAAACAATAAGTTTTAAATGAACTGTCAGTTATCAGATACTCGCTTTTATATGCACGTCTTTATTGACAGGCAATTTAAAACGAACGAAAACACATTAAATACGCAATGTAATAAAAGTTACCTTCTAATAATATTTATTAATTATATATTTTTTACGATTGCTTATTTTTACGATTAAGTGTATTTATTTACGTTATTTTATTTTATGATAAAAGAACAACTCCAAATTACTATGCAATTCAAAAACGCAATAATTGATTATTTACCTATTATTAAAAAAATACTCAATTAATAACAACGCTAAAGTAAAACATACAAATAAAGAAATAGTTTATTCGATAACCTATGTAACTCATATGAGTATTTGAAGCAATTTGTAACAGAAAAGTTATTACCACCAAATCTATCAAATTTTTGGAAGTTGTATGTGTTACCCTTAAACACCTCGTTGCACGTGTGATTTTCACGCTCAATTTTGCTCGCATTGCCAGATGATCGCTTTAAACAATTTTTGGTTAACTGGATGCCAGCAACAAGAAGTAATTATACGAAGAATGTCCTCACGGTTTATGACTTCCCATCCGTACAACATCTGGATAGCCACTAGGGTGGGCCAAAATTTTTTTTTCTACTTTTTTAAGGAGCACTGTAATAAAAGCTGACAGGTGGTCTCGAAATAACAGTATGGAAATATTATGTTTGGTATTACATTGTGATCAGTTTATCTGCATCCGGATTGAAATCGATCATTCGGTTGTTTTTTTTTTAGAGCTAAGTTCCAATTACAGCTCTAATCAGTAATCGTTACTTTCTTCGTACATGAATAATTCTTTTTGATATCAGGTGTAAGATTTTTGTAACATTGTCGTGGCAAAAGATGAAGAAATATTGTCAAGAGCATCCATTCATACTGTCAAACATATATGTTGGTGAAGAATTATCGCGCTATTTAAACTAAACAATAATTTTTTGTCTGTCCGTCCGTCCGTCTGTCTGTCTGTATGTCTGTCTATCTATCTGTCTACCCGTCTGTAACTTCGTATAAAATAAATTAAATGGCCAGAGATGGGGCTTGAACCCCGGGCCAGCAAACCCGAACTGGCCGCCTAACGCATTTGCTACCGCCGCCTCTCCGTAGACCGCCAAAACGATACTATAAATACATATACTAGAGCTTAGCAAAGACGTGAACCATTAATTTACGCGTCCTACGTTCGACAGGCTTTTTATTATTATGCATAATAAATAATTCTTAAGTATGCTCCGTGATGTTCACGGGTGTGCGGCTAGTAATAAATAACGACCCTTGTGTGATCGCGTAACATAAACCACGCGCTGATTGCATGTCCTCTAATTATCTTACATTGTCTTTCCAGAAAGCTACGGACAGGTAAAGAAATTTTTATATTTAGAAAGAGGTTACATTACTGCAAGAATGAGTTTCAATTCTTTTCGTGAAACTCTATAAGATAATCTGGAATGATCAGTGTAGATTTTTACAACTCAATACTTTGAGCATCATTAATATGCAATTTGATGTTTATTTTAGTTTTAAGTATAACTTCTGCCGCGCGCAATTCTATAACTTCTGAGTACACGCTTGATTTTTTTAACAAAATATACATTCTCTACAATCGATCCGGAAGGATATGATATCCCATTCTAGTCAAATATCTTATCAATATCTAGTCAAAAAATCTGGAGAAAGTAAAGTTTACACTTAAAGAGGCAATACTGCTTCGTTACTGACTTCAGCTGTTAATATGTAATGGTGGGTAATATATATTTTTCATACACATTGCCGCTTTGTACTTTATATTTTTAATTTCTGTACTCATGTTTTGGTGCTATTCCTGATACTTTTAATAATTTGCTACTTGTAACTTATATTGTTTAATGTATGTTCTTTTTAATTTTATGATATATTTTTTTATGTAAAAGCCTATACGCATTGCTGCTCGTTACCTACTCTACATTTTTAATTTTTATACTCATGATTTGGTGCTATTCCTGAAACTTCATATTTCGCTACTTATAACTTATATTGTTTAATGTTTGTTCTTTTTAATTTTATGTTATATTTTTAGGTAAAAGCCTATACACATTGCCGCTATTTACTTTATATTTTTAACTTTTATACTCATGTTTTGGTGCTATACAGATATAGTTTAATGTATGTGCTTTTTGAAATTTATTTTATACTCTTTATGTAAAAGCCTAATGGGCGTAAACAAATAAATAAAAAAAAAAATAAAAAATAAAAAAAAAATATTTTACACCCTTTTTTGCTATGCCAAATAGAAATCAGATAAAAAATTCACACAATTGCGACGCACCCTAATAACCACGTTATTGGACCTCGCAATTCCTTCCGGGTCCCGTTTGTTTAATTAACCGTATTTTTTATTCTACCCTTCGTCCTTCTATATATTGATTAGTGGCCATCCCTTCTAACACATCTGTGGTCCTGCATCTGTCAGTGAATTATTATCTTTTTAAAAGCTACCAGCAAGTATAACTTTCTGATGTATAAAGGTCTTAAAATCTTCGATAGCCTGCAAAAAACAATTAAAAACACAGTGAATATAGAGAAGTTTAAACAGGAGTACAAAATTTATTATAAAAACTTTTAAATGACTGCAATATGTTTGAGTGAAATCATGTATTAGCCAATACAGCATTATGTGTGGAACTAAACAATTAAAATAAATAAACAAAATTAAGACGCCAAACTTTGCATCCTTATTACACGCACCTTTTGATCTCGCAGAGGAGGGAAATTACACCATTTTCAATGTCATATATAGTGGTTATGACGCTCGCCTAGTGATCTGGTGGTCGGTGGTTCGAGCCCCATTCCAGAATACCAATAAGTTAATCCTCTTTTCATAGTACAAGCGTTTAGCTTATTTTGTAAATGGTAAGTAAGTAGACACGCATTCCTTTTTCGCGTATCTATTTATAAAACAATATAGTTCGTGGAAGATCCTTCGAATCGATGAAGATACCTATGCAATTACTTAATTTATCCAAATTACTTTGTATAATGGTGGATGTTTCGCGGTTGCGTCTTGTGTGCATATTCGCCCGGTGAAACCAAATGGATTTTCATTTATTGTAGAATTGGCTTTTGTGTTTGTATTTAGCCTCTTTTTGGCTGCTTATTCAAAAATTTTCGATATATTAGATAAATAGTATATTACCTAATTCTCATTGTTTGTTAAATTAGATAACAGTATCTATATGATTGTAAGTGATTATCCCTCACCACACACAAGAATTTTAATTGTTTTTGGTGAGGTTGTAACATATAATAATAATTTGATTGTTAATATTTGCTAGTTATCAATGTTACAAAAGAAATCATATGTTTTATCTATTAAATAAATAAATAAAAATATACGGCAAGGTGTGTATAAAAGTTTTTATTGGGCATTTACGGGGCTTACTTCTATCTTAAATCTGGCCACCACATCTTTCAAATTTTGGAATTTGTACATATGTTAACTCTGCATATCTTGTTCTATATGCGAGTTGTATTTTTATTACCGCCCTCTTTGGTATGAAGTTTTTTATTCCCATAAATCAGTACAGATGTCGCCGTTGGTATGAGACATCTACATTTTGATTGCATTTTTTAATGCAATATAATTTTTATATGTATATGACATTCTTCCGAAATTTTAATATTTACGCTAGAATATACCTGAATATTATTTAAATTTTTCAAAATAACACTAAACCACGCCGCACGGGCAACGCCGGGTACGGGGTGTTTGATAAAGATCAATATAAACAATCACAAATGTGATACTGCACACAGGTGTGCCTCGCCCTTGGGCGAAACTGAAGGTCTGCCGTTAAAAGCTTTTACAAATATTGCGTTTACCGAAAACAAACGAGTTCGCTGCTGATTTTCCACCCTTCAATTGTTTCTTATTTGATTTTGGAATGCTCCCAGCACGCACCCTCCCGCGGCACATCCAGATTTCCCGGTTTATCTTTCTTTACTTACTTGCCAAATGGCCGAACTTAATTCCGGACGGAGCGCCCCAGACCCACGCGCCCTGTGCAAACACCCATAAACTAAAACCAGAGACGGCCCTTCCCAGCCATAGCTCGCAGCACGCCGAGTCCAAACAATTCCCCAACTTTATATAAACACCGTATTGAAGGAAATAATCAGGTTTGTGTGTGATTTGATGAAACAAAAACATTTTCACAACTTTGCCATATTAGTGTTAAAAAAAATATTTTTATTATAAAATTTTCATTACATTTCCTACAAAACTGAAAAATACACCATAAATTTCTAAGATTCGTAAACTATAAATTACATATTTTCGAATATAAAATATATATAAGAAAATTTCAAAAAAAAAATTTTCGTTATTCGAAAAAAATCAGTTTTGTAAGAAACACGTTGATTTCTCGAATCTTCTAGATTATTCTATAAACGTCTAGTGTTTTCGAAAAGGTTCCCGTCGCTTTCAAACTGTTCCAGACGTCTCCCGAATTTTGTGGATAATCCTAGAGTACTGCAGGGAGTTCTAGAGCTTCCATTGTGTTATTCCAAAGTGACATATTATAAGGGATTCGGACGGTGCGCAATTTCCTTCTGTTTACCATTTCGTTACAATTTGATAACTCACGTAGTTCACTTTGAATTTTAAACACACTTTTCAAAAGACAGATATTTCGCCTCCTGCCCTGTAAATTCTTGTCTCGTCTCGATATTTAAGTGTGCATATAGATTCTCTCGTCTCGTCACCGCCGGACAACTAGATTATCGCATGTTGGATCCAACAGGGTGAAGTGTGGTGACAGCTGGAAGAGGCGCTGAGAGACAATAAGGTGAGACGAAACGTTCCTTTCCTTTCTCAACCATACAGTCCACTTCTCATCTCGTCACTCCTCTTAACCTTCCCTGTTCCTAATCCCATTTTCTTCCACACATTACCCCTTCTTCTCCACTTGCGCGCGGTGAATCGCGTTGCGTACGGCAGTTATTCAAACACTTAATAATTTTGTAATTTCACACATTTTTGAAATGTATATACATATTACAAGTCTGAAAACAAGTTTCGCTGAAATAAGGCTTTAAATCCCGAACTTAATCACTAGGCGTTTGTCTTACCTACTAGACCAACAATTGAACCATATTGACCTAATATAATTGTTTATCAATAATTTGAATTAATTGTAGATAATCTCACAGAGACGAAGCTATTGTCGTGGGTCGTGACTGCGGGAGGTAAACGAAAACAGTGGAATTAATTCTATTTCACACACTATTTCACAAATTATCACCCATCTGTGAAACACTTTATTATCGCTCGCTAGAATATTCTATTTCATTCTCGTATTTAACTACTTCGCCCGATATTTGTCGATTCGATTTATCTTCACTTTGGTAACACTATGGTCTTTACGGCTTTTTCGCTGGTTAAGTCGCGTCGGTTCAACTTCAAGACAATCATGAACTCTCCGTGGCACTGGCTCCGCCTTTTATACGAAACTCGTTGGTTTTTCGATCCTTCGAGACAATTCTATACATTGCTAGTATTTGCGGGAATGTCCCCGTCGCTCCCAGATTATTCCAAATGTTTTCCGGGTGTTTTAGGGCGTCCCAGAATGTCAAGGAATGCTTGAGAAACTTCGACCACGTTGTTGTCCATGAGAGTCTCTGACAATACTCAATCATCTCGTTACACTATTTATTTGGGAAAGCATAGGTATATGTAAGTCTTTATTGGGAGTCTAAGGGCTTATAATCTGTGTTAGCTGGCTCACGTGATCACTTTACAAATGCAATGTTCAATTTTGTTAATTACTTGTATTCTTAGAGCATACTAATTAAAATATATATTTTTTTAAATATTGATTATTTTATTTGTATATATCTACTTTTATTTGAAACTAACATCAGTGTGTTGTATAACTACAACACCCTGATGATGGAATGGTAATTTCTGAAACATATTAGTGTAAATACTCAAATAAAAGTAGATATATACAAATAAAATAATTAATATTAAAAAAAATGTCAATCTACAATGTTGCTCAATCAATTGAAAAAAAATAATTTTTTTAATAAATAAAAAAAATAAAAAAGAGGAATGAAAGTAGACTGAATGCGGTAGAAATGCAGTCACTAAGACGATTGTGTGGAAAATCTTTGGTCGATAAAGTAAAGAATGAACAAATTAGACGTGAATGCAATGCTGGCTGTAGTGTAGTAGATAGAATAAAGAAAGGAGTGCTGAGATGGTTTGGTCATGTGGAATGTATGAACGAGGAAAGGATAGTTAAGAAAATATATGAGGCGAGTGTAGAAGGCAACAGAAATAGAGGGCGTCCGCGAAAGACCTGGCATGATCAGATACAACAAGTGTTTGAGGATGACCCTGTTAAAAGCCGCAACAACTTTAGAACTTGTATGAGAAGATGTATGAATGTGGCCGAAGCAAAAGTGGTGTGCCAGGATAGAAGAGTGTGGCGTTCAATCCTCTCTGCCTACCCCTGCGGGGAAACGGCGTGATGGTTAGGTAGTTAGTTAGTTAGGTTTTCACGGCCGTTCAGAATTTTTGTGTATAGTAAACTATACACAAAAGACTAATTAAAATGTTTGTTAGTGTTAATCTCATTATATTTAAATCCTTTATATTAAAAGAAAAATATATATATCTATTGATGAAATATTATAATTATTATCTTTATATAATATAAAGTTTGTCTATCAGCGTATTATAAATGGATTGTTGATTTACCTTTTTGCTGTGTATCTTAAGTCTTATCAAGTCAAATTGGATTGTTTCAGAACACTTGATTGTAATTAATAATTGTCCAAACTTGACCCAACTTATAAGTGACCCCAGCGGCAAAATGGTTCTAAACTTTGATATTGAGCGTGCTTCACAATGATTGCTAGACTTGATTCTCCAAACTAATCTACAGCACGTTTCACAATAAATTAGCGAACTACCTACATTTAAACGCACAAGCAAGTTTGATTCCACTGATTGACACTTATTTTAGTTAAGTTTTAAAGTTCTGCATTCTGAAAAAAATATTAACGGCAAAAAACTTTCACCTTTTTAATTTTGTTCTTCAAAGTAGGATAATGAAATATTTTCATTTCTAATTGGCCTCAGTTGTAAATGTTTTGACTCTTATTATGACTGTAGTAAAAAAATGTATAAAAAGAAAACACATACAGGTCGTACGGTAAAGACAGAAGCGCTGTGCATCCTACTCATAAAAAATTGAGTGGTCTTTGTTGCGCTGGTAGCTATGAATGCGTGCCAACGAGACAGAATATTTTGTCGTTGCTTTCGCAACACTGCAGCCCACCTGGCGCCTTTTCACATACACTCACACTAGACTGGATTTATACGGGTTTTTATCGTAATAACTAAATACACCGTGAAAGATTGTGCAAAATCTTACTTGTAATATGTATTGTATATTAAATTTCATTTAAGAAAGACAATCGAATTAGTATGTGTAAGTTATGCGTGCGACGCACATTGTTTTGTTGTATTGGTGTTTACGGGTATAAATGAAACAATGTGCCTCGTACATATGGCTTACATTCGATTGTCTAGTTCGATTGTCTTTCTCAAATGGAAAGAGGTCTATCCTTAACATCGATGCCGATATTCTTGCAATTACCCCATCATCGTTTAAAAAGTCACTCCTAAAAAATATATATTTTCTTGAAAATAATCTAAATCTCCGGAATACAAAATATCATTCTGTATTCATGATCGTTCCTTCAAGCATAATTATGCAGGCCAAGAGCCATCGACCGCCAGACTTACGTTACTGAAATATTTTCTGTACATGTACACTACAGTAGATAACAAGGTTTGGATATTATGACATTTGAGTTCGGGGGATTTTGGTAGATAATAGCTAAGACAGGTACAAAAAAATTAACAAATAAAACATTCAATTATAAAGTATCAGGTAATATTATTAAAGAGTGGCCCGTATAAAATATGTTAAATTAAAATGTAAATGACATGATTATTTACAGAGCTTCAATGCATCTGGTGGAAGAAATGATAAGCCAAAAGTGTCTGGCAATGATTATTATAAGTGTGTAGTATTGTCCCATTAAACACGTTAAAAAATCAATTTGTTATTTTAACGTTTTACTAACTCATTTTTTGGACCTGTATTATTTGTTATCTGCAAAAATCCCCCCGACTCAAATGTCGTAATATCCAAACATTCTTACCTACTATAGTGTTCATCTACAGAAAATATTTCAGGTTTGATACTATAATGTAAGTCTGGCGGTCGCTGACTCACAGTCTATGCGGTTTCGCTCTTCGATTTTGGCAGATAACAGCTAATACAAGGTATAAAAAATATTTAAGTAAAATATAAAATATCAAGTAATATTGTTAAATAGTGGCCCGAATAAGATATATAAATTCAGATTTGTTACTATAACGTAAATGACATGATTATTTATAGAGCTTTAAAGCATTTGGCGTAAGGAATAAAAGTGCTATGTTTATCCGATATTGGGTTCAGACAACATCGAAACATTGAAAGAACACGATCTATCGATGGAATACGTCAAATTTGACAGTTCGCAAAACGAATGTGCAGCCTTAAGTAGACATGATAAATGTAAAGTTATTCAAATAATACCGATTATCTCGGTACTTTACCACTCAGTAAATTGCCACAGGTTTACCCTTTCCAAATGTTCTTCGCTCCGGTAAATGCTGAGAGTGATGGAGAAGTATTGTAGAAGAAGTCAAGCGTAAGATGTCTGGAAAGGGTCATGATCTTCACCACTGAGAGAGAATGTTAGATGTGTAAAGATGTACTTAACCGTCAAGTGACTTAACGTATACTGTGAAAGATTATTTTTCAATTGAAAAAATATATTTTTGCATTTTTGAAAATATTTTTAAATAGAAAAGACAAGTTTTAAAAGTACAGATGACTCTTAATTATCCGGAGCGGTAAGAAAAAAAAAATAGATAATAGAGATAATCTCCGTAAAAATCGGAAAATAATGACAAACATACAAATTAGAAAAAAAACTAACCCATAAAAGCCAAGTTTTTACAATTTGTTAGATCATTTTTACCGTCGCCCCGAGTCTGCCTGCAAAGTTTCAGCTCGATTTGATCACGGGAAAAGTGTTAAAAATCGATCCAAAGTTTTTCCGTCAGACAAGGAAGCAAGCAAGCAGACGCTACGTGTTAAAAGAAAGGGAGTTAAAACACGTTGTCGCACACAACTGTAGGGCACGAAAAAATAATATTGACATGGTCACAATTTACTAAAAAATATTTTTTAA
Organism: Agrypnia vestita; assembly: GCA_016648135.1. Classification (NCBI taxonomy): domain Eukaryota; kingdom Metazoa; phylum Arthropoda; class Insecta; order Trichoptera; family Phryganeidae; genus Agrypnia; species Agrypnia vestita. The sequence continues at coordinate 4,350 of JADDOH010008560.1, read as the reverse complement.
ATTTTAAAAACGGGTTCACTTGCCGATTTCAGACTCCGTAGGTGTTTCACTAGATACGTTAAGTTTTTCACATTTGATAGAAATTTATTAACCAGAAAAATTACTTTAAATTTGCCGCCTGTGTTAAAGTGTGCCCTGTGTAAAAAGTGAAAGCCCTGTTTAAAACAGGGCTTTCACTTTTTGCGCGATAACACTGATGCAAAATTTACACATGACTGAATGGTAAAAAATTGCATATAATCACGCACAGTTATACGGCACGAACATGCAATAATGAGCATATTATATAAGTGAATAATAATGAAATAAATCCAAAATACACCAATTAGGTGCGTATTTCTATCATTCTATTGACAAGGATTCCCGGAATTTTGCCATTCGGGATGTTAACATTTTCGCAATTCTGCGTGTTCATAACATCGTGAATTTTATATTTTAATTCGGTAACATTATTTAAATAGTTGACAGAAAAACTATATTTACTATTTTGAAATAATAATAAAAATATCAGATTCTTTTATTGTCCCGGATGATCCGCAATCCGTTAATGCAACCCCGGATGATAGGGAGGGTGTTTTGATTCTAACGTTATTTTTTTTTCCCTCAGCCGAAACATTTTTTCAATGTTGAATAATTGGTTAGGGTGGATATTTTTTTACAAATCCCATAATAATTTGAAAGCTCACTTTTATATAACATCAATTTTCTTGACAATTACGTGGATCCATAGAACACATAATATAAATTATTTTTTATGATAATTCTCTTGGGCACAATATCCGCAACACTCGTCCTTAAATTTGCACTATTTATGTTGCTCCGTGTCAATAATTGTTACCAATTTTATACTGTTTGCTTGTTCGCCACATGCAGTGTACACGCTTAATCGCTGTGCGGGATACGTGACAATTCTTAGATAATCGCATTGCATTGATACATTAAGTATATGCATATTGATGGAGCAGGCCCAAGATACTTTTAATTGGGGTATTGAGTTGAGTTTGAAATATGTGTTATATTTTATCAAAAATAAATTGTACATAGAATTACGTCAGTGTTTATGTAATTAAAATAAAACCAGAGATTAAAAAGCAAATAAAAATTTACCACATTACTGCGTGTAATAGCGAATTTTTTTTTTGAAAAATATCCATCAATACGCTATGTATATTTATTTCCGACCTCACAATGGTTACAAGTGGACGAATAAAGTACGTAATTACAGACCTCTGTGTGATAGCACTCTAACCACTCCTCTGAGGAAAGTGTTCGCTTCTGAGGGTATCGGTTTTCAGACGGCCCTTTGACCCAATCCGGAGTGCCTACCTGGCTTCCTATTGCCCGACTAGATGACCACTTTAACAACTCTTACTGTGTTCCAATTTAGTCGCCAGGTGGTGTTATCTGATCATCGTAGCGCCCAATTATATTTAGATTCTCGAGTGCTAAAAGTATACATATATGATCAAAAAATCTCTATAATGCAAATTTTTAAAAATATTTGTACATATATATATACAGGGCGTAACAAAGAGCTAGTCTACAATACTTTACAGGTGGATTCCTGTCTTGATTATGAGTCAAAAATGTTGAAGCAACCATAACCTAATATTTTTTTTTTTATTATTTATTAACGCCCTATAAGGCTTTTACAAAGAAATAAGTAAAGTGTACATTTATATAATGGATAGTTTAAAGAAAATATATATATATAAAATAATAATAACAGAAAGTGGAAATCAAATTCTTAAAGTACAAACATATAAATATAAATACAATATAAAGTAAAAATCAAGTATATAACAAAGCAGAAGCATGAGGAAAACATAATATAATAAGAAGTTACAAAAAAAGTAATAATATAGGGTGAAAAGCAATAGCACAAGCTTATATGTATATAATAAAAATGTTACATAACAGTTAGTTATCTCACTCAACCAGCAATCAAAACAAATACAAATCAATTATTTAAGTCCAATTTGACAAATACTAGTTATCTTTCAACACACTGTAACGATATTGGCCTATTCAAATAGACATTGCTGAGAAATTATACGAAAATATCTATCTGCTAAAGTTTATAATAAAGAGAAGCTTCACAAACCGTTAAATACTCTATAATTAAATATTTTGCCGGATAGGTAGGTGCGGACGAGCTTTATTATCTCTGCACGCGGGCGTGTAAAGCAGGCTTTATGTTATTTTGTTTAACGAGATTGTCCAATCACAGACGCGGGCCGTGAGCACCGAATCTAGCCTATCAGGAACGTGGATTCGCGGAACGAATTCGACGAATCAGCGGCTTTCTGAGTTAGACTTTGACTTTTACACGCGAGTTGGAATCAAAGATGGCGCGAGATAGGGACGATTGTTAGGCGTTACAAATTAGAAAGCGGCACTTGAGTTTTCAGCTTGAAGGTCGGCGGAGGCTTTGTCGAGGAGAGTCAGTAAGGAAGATAATTTGGCTGGATCGAGGAAAAGCCAGAGGTTGATAATAATTCAAAGAGAATTGGAACAGTGAACAGCTAAGCATTTTCAATATTATTTATTTCTATTGCCTTTTTCGTGTATTCAATTTAGAACTTTCTGGATCGTAACAATTATTGATACATGTTGTGGATTGTTTTGTTACGTATTTTGGGCCTAGGGATAATTATTACTATACGCGCTTCGGATTTAATGTACAAGAAATCGTACTGTTGCTACGGTGATAATTCCAGCGGGGGAATTATTGCATAACGCTGATGAAATATGTAATTCTGTCGATGTTCATATGAAAAATCATTTAAATTTGATATTCATATATTACCAAAGATATAAAGGCTTTAAAATGGAATACTTTACTGACGAAGAGTGTTTCGTGTTTGTTTGTGGGTTTTAAAATTCAGTATAATTATGCATATTCAATGTCGCGAGGTTCGGAATGTACGAGAGGTTCTTCAGGGCGGATGTATTATTATGCTAAAGAATGCTTTGTTATCTATACTGGCGATTGAATAAACGGATTTCTATATGATTTGTATTGTTTGGAAATAATTGGGATCGGAGTATTTATGGGGTTTTGATATCACGATTGTCAGTGTGATATAAATTCAAATCGTGCGAGGAATTTCCTACAAACAATATATTTTAAAAATGCATCTGGATTTTATATTTATTTTATTAAAACATGAATGTGTGGTTTATTTGAACTCGTTACATGTTTGTATTGCGTATCATTAGGCAATCGTTGAAAACACGATTTGTTCCTATCAAGTTCTTATAAAGACGTGTTTCGAATTGTATATATTCCTTAATTGCGATGGTTATTCATATGACATTGTTTATTCATTCAATATTAGATATTTGAAATGTTTCTACCGCCACCTAGCGGGAATCAAGAAAGGGTTGAGCCTTCGCTAAGGATTGGTCTATAGTAAGCGGCAGTACGTGGCGCGTTTCATTTGAGTGTAATAAGTTTGATTTAAAATTACTTTACGTCTTGATTTACAAAGGAAATTTAAGTTCATTTTTCCTTATAAAACCGGCCCATATATGAAATTGTCAAATATATTTTAGAAATATACGTTACTGACACCTGATGGAAGATTTAGGAAACATTTTGAGTCTCCGCTAACGAGAATAGCAATAGGGGGCGCAATATATATATATTCTCTTAGTAACGAATAATTAAAATTGGACTTCTTTGGTTTTTATATATTCCTTTGTTTCGCTTCATTGCAACGCTAATTGAAATTGTTTTATCTTCATTAATATATATATTATGTTATATTATACGTTGATACGGCATATTTATAGACGGAGTAAACATAAACATCAGCTTATTTGACTGCAGAGAGGAGGAGTTTGTTCACAAAGGGCATTAGATATTATCAATTTCGTATGCGATCCCAAGATGTTAGAAATATTTTAGTTAATATAATTTCTTTGAATATTTGCTGCGGAATAATATTTTATAAGAAGTTCATAACTACTTGTCAACGGACGATCTTATAAACATAGTGTATATTGCACAATATATTGAAATCAAAAATCTACGTATTTCCTAGGTGGCGGAACTCAAACATACCTGTAATTATAATTACCTTTCGATATATTGCTACGCCTTTTAATCGGTTAACCCAGCTTGGGCGAAGTGGGAAGATTAGGTCCCACACGTCAGGGCTAATAATGGGCTTCTTTGCTTTTATTGTTTTCTGTATTCGTTATTATTTATTAGGTGGAAACGTGAGAAGATGTTTTATTTTATTCATTCAATAAACATAATATCATATTTTACGAGTCACGATAATTATTTATATGACAAATTGTTTAATTTTATTCATTCAATATAAATAATTTCATATTTTT